>VDFB02270651.1:255238070-255265999 GCA_007258455.2 Sequoia sempervirens | reverse complement strand
TTCTATTAGGTAGGAATGATTAGTAATTGCTTGCATGAGCAATCTATTGCCGTGAAAAAGACTCAATGATTCTATATGACATCCTACTTGGTCTATCTTCTTGTTGACCAGATGTAATATAGAGGCTTGTTTGTAGCTCCAAGTGAGACTCTAGGGAGGGAGTTAAAAGTATATGATAAGCATCCCCAACTTCAGTATAGAAACTTTAAGAGGGATTATTGCAGGGTCAACGACACCTTCATAGGCCATATCACTAGATTGTTGGGAGGTGATTTTGAAAGGAGAATTACCCATAGTGGAAATGCTTACATCTTCCAATTTGGATTCTTGTTTATTCAATTTCCAAATTTCATCTACATCCGAGACGATGGTTTCTCCGAGAAGCCATACAAGCTGCCCCAATACCCAAATCACTAGATAATGTTGCTTGAGCTCTCCCAACAACTGCAATGTTCCCACACCCTCCTAAGTGACAAGCATAGAGTGGGAATTACATATCCCCTTTCCTTCGACCAAGGAATGTATGAGCTCCACACATCCTAGTGCGCAGACTATTTTGATAAAGAACTTTTGGAGTATAACCTAGAGCTCTACACTACCTGGCCACGGATGGATCCATACAGTAAGCTTAGGAAGATGGTCAAGATGGAACACGCCCATGTACCTAATGTTGAAGACTTTTGGGCCAACTGTAGGGATGATAAAGAAGTGTGAATGAGGCAATACATGCACATGATGACATACTTTGTTAAGAAGGTTAACCTATTCCCTATACCAAATTAGATACTGGAGGATGAAAATATAGTAATTGATCCTCGATACAATGTAGTTTCCAACCTCCTACTGCTATTAATTGACTGGAATGAAGAAGAGGTCAATGACCTCAATATTCTGATGAAGCCAATCGAGGCAAGGAAAAAACAATGGATTGACAGGAAAATCACCCAATTGGAGTTACAAGGAGTCACCTTGACATATGGAGAACTTGAAGAAAAACAAGGAAGTGAGACCAATAGTGGGACAACTGTTGCCCCATCTGGAGAAACTTCAAAGTCTCCTCTGGCCACCAACTTGAGAAAGAGAAAGAGATAGCTAAAAGGCAGCTGAAACCAAGGGTGTATTCAAGGAAAGCCTTAGAGGGTGAACCCTCCAAAAAGTTGAATAAATCAAGCAGTTTCATAGAAATTCCCACCATCTAGGAGGACCCGCTCTGAGAGGGATAAGAGCAAGAGGTTGAGTAGCCAAAGTCTCCACCTACTACCTCCACTCTTGTGGTCAATGCTACCACTAACATTGCCACCATTGCTACCCCTCCACATGCTTCTTAAGCAATGGTTGCTACTTCTCCACCCGTGGTGCATATATCAGTCCACCTTGCTTCCACCCCACCCACTGCACAAGTTATGGTAATAGACTCTTCCTCTGCCACTACCTCCCCGCTCTCCTCTTCCTCCATCTCTCTGTCATCATCTCTTCCACTAGCTACAACAACTATGCCAATGCCTGCTCTATCACTCCTAGAAGCCTTCGCCTACCACATGTAGAATATCCCAACAAAATTGTTTGGGGTATTAATGAACTTGACAATACAAGCTTCCTTGGCACAGATAGTTGCAAACCTCCCTATCTCTCCTCCTCTAACTAAACTGCTAGAAATGAAAGCAACCATGCAGATATCAGAAGATCTAGAGAGACAAGAAAGGGAAGCTACCAAAGGAATAAAAGAAGCAGATGACTACCATGAGCATCCCGAGTATCAACATCTGACAATTGATGAAGTGGTATGGGAAGAGGAAGAAACACACTCATCTGAGGAAGACACTGAAGAGCTAGGAACCCAGTATATTGTGGAAACCTTAGACCAAGAGCTGGAAGAGAAGCTTTCCAAAAAGCTCAACGATGTTGGAGAAGAGGAAGAGAAGTATCCTCTTGAAGAAGAAAAGGAATCAGATGAGAAAATGGAGGAAGACACTAAGCCTCCAACTGGGGAATAAGATGAAAGCCTCAAGCATGATGAAGGAATGCCTCCTCGGCACAAAGAAGAAGATAAGCCCGAGGAGAAGGCTAAAGCCCAAAAGAGCCTAGAAATGGAACACCATGAAGAACATGGGCATGACCAAGAAGAAGAGAAAACTACTGAAGATGAGGATAGCTCCAAAGAACACACAACTACCAAATCCCCACACAAATAAACTATCTTCATCTGAGATTTTGATGAAGAAGAAGAAGAAAAGACATAATAGGAGACTCTAGGTAACAAAGTATTGGAAATCCAATGCACCTGTGAAGAAGGGGTTGATCCCGAATCACCAAAGGGGGAGTCTCGAATGCCTGAATGGCTCAAGAAACAACTAGAGAAGAAAAAATCAACTCCAATGGATCCAAAAGCAAGACTAGAAGCCATCTTGGCTCAAGCCCAAATTAGCACAAAGAAGGAGAAGAAGCCAAAGGTTAGATCCCATTTGACAATGGATGCATTCAGATCCAGGACAATGTAGATAGCCACCCCAGTTATGGGAGAAGGGGTAAGTTATAATATTTCTACCCTTGATCTAGAAATGACCATGAGAGAGCAGAAAATTGATCACCTCCAAGGGTCTGTTGCCACTATTGTGCACCAAATGCATAAGGATAAGACTTCCAAGGAGGAGTTAAAAGCACAAGTGGTAGATCTAACAACTTACATTTAGTAGTGGTCATCAGTTGAAGAGCTCCCCACCATGTCCTCAACACCACCGCAATTGCTATCTAAGGATCACATTGATAAGTTAGAGAAAATAAAGAATTGGAAAAAGGCCACAGAGGATTGGTTCATGAAATTACTCTAAAATGGAAACATGGGCATAGGCCATGCTACTAGGATAGCAAACAAGTTCCTGGAGGTGCAAAAGATACTTGAGGGAATATGGAAATTCTACACCGACTTCCTAGAGCTATACAAAATAACATATCCCAAACTTGAGGCTATTCTCAAGATACCTTATAAATCATAAGAGAAGGAGTTTGCTCTAGTAGAGGGTGACCGTTGGCTCGTAGAGACATGGAAGCTGAGCCTAGATCATAGAAAGGAAGTGTTGGAATGAGTGCTCCATGAAGTGGAGCTAGATATCGATTGGGTCAAAGAAATCAGGGTGGCCTATGAAGAATACCTAAGGCTAATGACAAATTTTGATGTGCCCACCATTGAGCTAGACCCAAAGAAAATAAAGCCCTACTTTCACAAGAAAATGGAGAACGGGACCACAGATGCACTTACACCCGATTTTATGGGATTTTTTGCACGAGCCTTTGCCCTATCTGAATAGGTGTAAATAATGCACAAAAGCATGACAAGGACTGGGATGTACTCACTAGAAAATCAAGGAAATTGAACTTTCAAGTGATTTAGTCAGATATATTGGAGTGGAATAAGCTCCAAGCATTGATTGTAAATTTTGTGGAGTACGCCATAGTGAAGAAGAGCAAGGGAAATCCCATCATAGATGATGACTTCCTCACAAAGTAGCTACAACAAAAGGAAATCAACAAAAGACAAAAGAGCTACAATATTGCCACATAAAGACAAAATAGACTAAATGACAAAATGTAATTTTATATTGTAAAATATTTGGGGGTAGGTGAAACCCTAATTTGTAGTGAATCTTGGCCACACAATGAGATTGAATCTTGGCCATTCATTTTTCTTTTTGAACATTATAAATAGGGGGGTCTCCTCTCATTTTCAAGAGAGAGTTGAGTTGTTGTAAAGACATGTTGGAATTTTAATAGAAGTTCATTGGCTTTTGGTCAATTCTTGAGTTCCAATTGCATGTTACATGGTTCTTCTCCCATATTTAGCTAATTTAAATAGATTTACTTTGTTGTTTATGAGTTTTGCAAGTAGCTAGTAGATTAGTTAATGTTGTGCATTGATATTGAATAATTTTGTTGTGTGTTGGCAACCTTCCTTTTCCATTCTTTTTGTTGTTTATTGATGGTAAATGGCTATATAAAGTTAGTCTAGGCATAAATTGAAAGTTGCACTAAATTTCTATCTTTAATTCATTCTTTTGGTGAATGAATGGTCAAATATTTGCATTCCTTATAAGCTTGCACTAGTTTCATGAGACTATGAAGTAATCTGGTTAAGTGTAACTTAGTTTTAGGAAGGTTGTCCATACTAGGGTCCTCTATTATCACTGTTCATTACTAGTTTTAGGTCCAGGAACTTCTCCCTTCCCTTTCCTTTTTTTCCTTTTTTATAGTGACTTTGAAGAAGGTTCATTACACATTGTAAAGCCAAATCTAAATCTATAACAAGAGTTCCAAACTATTGTTTTCAACCTGCAACAATTATGCAGTAACAATCCCACCTTAAGAACTCCATTTTACGATCCAATTCTCCTCCAACTTAACTTCGTAATTCTACTCTGTGATTACCAGAAAAATCACATCAAACCAACTGAGATATTCCAAGAATGTCATGACTTGACACCCGAGAGACCTTGGGGTAATTTTCAACAACTTGTTGGAGATTGCCTTTCAAGAAAGGTAGTGCATTCGTGTGTTGCTTGTGTTGAGAAGGTGCAAAAAACACCCATCAACAAGACACATGATGTAGAGACTTCTCAACTAACAATTTGATCAGACAATGGTGGGAAATGGAATTATCCCTACCTTTTTGGGTCTCAGCCACCATGATTGAGAGAAGGTGGTATATCACATTTGTCACATTCATTCTTCTCCTGTGCCTCATATGATTCAACAGTTTGAATTGCACAAAATGTAGATTCAACTGATGATCTTCATAGGTAATGTACTTTACAACATGAACAACTACTTGCTTCCATGGCTCGAGCAAAGAGGTTCTCTTGGCTCCTTTCTTGTCCACACTCAATGGAGGGTCACCAAGTTCTACAAATTTAGCCCTAGCAAACTTGGCATCTCTAGAAGTAGGGTAATTTTCACCATCAGAACGCAACCCTGTAACTTCTGCAATCCTTTCTCCAATAGCCATTACTTCTAACCTTTTTATTGTGGCCTTTCCTTTATACAATGTTTAGGAAAATTCCAACGCAACATCTTCATTAAAACCATTCAACTTAAGGAAATAATCTAATCACCCACAATTTCTAAACTTGACTTGGCTAGGTGCATCCTACAATAATACATCATGAACCAAGGGTTTATTTTGAATTAACCCACCTCCCATTGTTCAATTGTCTACAAATAAACAATCACTCTACAAGGTTTCTCTTCCTACAATGCTCATCTAAAAACTAAGCTTCTCCTTCTTGCAGCTCTACTAAATTCCCAATGCCAATGTCATCTAAATTTTCCTTTTTTTGGCAACTTAGGATTATGACAAGAGCAATAAAGGCAGTAAAGGAGTAATAAATGATGGCTATGATTGAGAAAAATGGCGATGGTTGATATCACCTCACACATGTGAGCCATCATCTCACTCATAATTCAAATTGGCCTAATTTAAACTTTGTTGATGTGAACCAACATGGACTGACACGTGGAAATGTTATTCACACTTCCCCCTTCCCCCCAACCTAAATTTGAGCATGTGTCATCACATGCGGGAGTAATGATGACTTGATAGGGGCAGGGAATAATTACATGCTATGGAGAACATCTATATTAATGTACAACAATTAAATGAATGTACTTAAGAGACAATTAAGATATAACAAATTGATGCACACATACCTAAATTTTTGGAAGATTGATTGCAAAGATTATGGAGAAAGTATTGGTCATCTTTTAAAAATTTAGTTGAGCAATTAATGAAAGTGGAGTGGAATGAAGTGAAATTATGGTGGAACAAAGTGAAGTTATGGCGATGTGATGGAAGATAGAGAAAGGTGGAGATGAATGGGTAGATGAGTGAATGAATGAAGAGGTGGACCCCCACAAAATTGGAAGTCTTTATTATGACAAGCTACAGATTGATGCACACATACCTAAATTCAAGAGTTGCATGCTGAGTGAATTGCTGCAGGAATTCCTCCTTGGAATTTGGTTTGTGATACAACTTGAGGCAATGACCATTGACAAATAGCTTAAATCTAACATGGTCAATGGTGGTGAGCTGAACAACACCATTGGGGAAAATTTCAGCAACCTCATATGGTCCTAGCCACTGTGTCTACAATTTTCCTACATTATCTTGATACCTTGAGTCATAGAGTAATGCCCAGTCTCCTGGTTGGAATTTTGTGTCCTTGATGAATTTGTCATGCCACTTTATTCTCTAATATTGCACTACCTCTATGTGATGCAAGGTTTCCTTCCTCATTTCATCCAAAGCATTGAGTTGCATGATTCTATCCATTTGTTCCTTAGAGATATCCATCCCAAAGTCTATTGCAATCCTAAGAGTCTTATTCTCAAATTCAATGGGAATCATCGTTATCTTTCCATACAACAACTCAAAAAGAGTGAAGCCTGTTGTTGTTTTCTAGGTTGTCCTATAGGCCTAGACAACTTCTAGCAACCTATTTTCCCAATCCTTCCTATAAATAGCCATTGTTTTGGTCAGAATGGCTTCAATTTCTTTGTTAGTCACCTCAACTTGTCCATTGGCCTAAGGGTGATAAGGAGTAGACTTCCTATGCCTTATGTTGTACTCATTGACCAGTGCTGCAACAAGGGTCAAGGTGAATTGAGCCCCTTGACCAGTTACTATCTCTCTTGGAACCCCATACCATGTGAAAATTTCCTCATAAAGAAATTCTGCAACATTATTATCTCTTACATGCTTCATGGCATTAACTTCTACCCATTTGGTTACATAATCAATGCATACTAAGATATATGCTTTACCATTGGATGGAGGATCAATGGGTCCTACAAAATCCAATCTCCACTTGTCAAATGGAGTGATCACTACTTGAGGGTAAAGGGGCATCTCATCAAATTTGGTTGCCCTGCCCATCCTCTAACATCTATTACACTTTCTTGTATATCTCCCAAAATCCTTGTGGAATGTGGGATAGTAATATCCTATGTTCAAAATATTCATTGTTGTCCTCTTAGTTGCAAAATTCCCTCCATAGGGTTCATTGTGATATGTATGCAAAATATCATATGTCTCATCTTCCCTCACACATCTCCTCATGAAATGGTTTGGCCTAGTGTAAAACAAACATTCTACAATCCATGAAAAAGGAAATGATTTTTCAATGAGCACCCTTCTGTCTTTTGGAGAGAAGTGGGGAGGTACTCTCCCTATGACCAAATAGTTAGCTATGTTAGCATACCAGGGTCTTTGCACACTGATGGAAAACAAGTGTTCATCACAGAAAGAGTCATCAATGACTCGGTTGTCCTCTAATGTAGTCAGCCTTGAAAGAAAGTTTGCAACAACATTGGCCCTCCCTTGCTTATCCACAATGGTTATGTCAAACTCCTGCATCAGTAATAACCATTTGACTAACCTGCATGATATCAGGGGTTTATTCATGAGATACCTAATGGCTGCATGGTTAGTGTGCACAAATATTTAATAGACTATTATGTAGTGCCTAAATTTTTTAAGGGAATAGACCACTGCCAACATTTCTTTTTCTGTCACTATATAGTTGAATTCAACTCCTTGAAAGTTTTTGCTGATAAAATAAATAGCATTTTCAATAGCTCCTTCTTTTTGGCTCATGACTACTCCTACGACATAGTTTGATGCATTTGTATGGATGTGGAAAGGAATCTACCAATTAGGACCTTTGAGTATAGGAGCATGAGTTAAAGCTACTTTCAAGTCAAAAAATCCCTTGTCACAGTCTTTTTTCCATTGGAATTCAACATCTTTGGTCAGGATAGTGTACAATGGTGCTACCATTTTGCTAAAGTCTTTGATGAACTACCTATAATAACCTACATGTCCTAAGAAGCTCCTAACATGTTTTTGTTCTACAGGTATGGGAAGATTTGTGATTACCTCAATCTTTGCAAGATCTACTTGAATTCCTTTGTGAGAGATGTAGTGGCCAAGGACTACACCTTCCTACATCATGAAACACTTTTCACTATTTAAAGACAATTTATGTTCTTCACATCTCTTTAAGACTCTCCTGAGATTCTCCAATGCTTCATTAAAATCAACACCATAGGTAGCAAAGTCATCCATATAAATTTCCATGCAATCATGAGAGATGTCTGAAAATATGCTAATGACTTCCCTTTGAAAAGTTATAGGTGCAATGCATAAGACGAATGGAAGTACTGAGTAGGCATAGTTCCCCCATAGATAGGTAAAGGTGGTCTTCTCATAGTCCTCAAGTGCAATTTGGATCTGGTTATACCCACTGAATCCATCTAGAAAAGAGAAGTACTACTTTCCTGCAAGTGAATCTAGAACTTGGTCTATGAAAGGTAGGGGAAAATGGTTCTTTTTGGTGGCAGCACTAAGTTCCCTATAATCAACACAAACTCACCACTTCCCTCCCTTTTTGGGCACAATCACCAATGGAGACACCCACTAGCTATCTGAAACGTGGTAAATAAATCCTGTATCTAGCAAATTTCTATAGTTCCCCTTTTACAATTTCTCTCAGTATAGGGTTAATTCTTCTTTGTGGCTACCTCATCGTTGTACAATCATCTCTGATGTAAATCCTATGAGTGAAAAGCTTAGGTTCCAAGGCCTTCATATCATGATAGTCTCACATAAATGCATGTTGGTGCTTTCTTAGTAAGTTTTTCAATGATAACTGATGTTCTTCACTCAATTTGTTGTTGATATTTAGATATTTTCCTTCTGACATGTGCACTTGTGTAGTTATCTCTACCATAGCTACTTCACTAATGCTTGGTACTTTGAGTTCATGTGGAAGAAATGTATGAGACATACCTATTGTTGTAGAAAGTTCTACTATAGGAAGAGTGGGAAGAAGTGTCTTCTCTAAATCAACAAAATTAGATGCATGAGAGGATGAGGCTTCCTCTACTTCACAATGGATCTGAATTATGTTAGACAATACCTTATCTTCCTCTTGAATTTGCATGAAATAGCTTCTACCTAACATATAAGTTGTTCCACAAAATTAACTTCCTCAGCCTCTTCAGCAACATGTGGCCATACGAGATTATCCATGTCATGGGATGGTTGAGCAGGAGGGTAGAGAATAAGATTTTTGGTGCTCTTTCTATCAGAAATGGTCATGTCTCATGTCATGCATCCAATGTAGGTATCTGCTATTGCTAACCATGGCCTTCCTATGATAATGGGGTACCCACCTAGTGTAGCTTTAGGAGAAAGAACCATGAAGTCTTTTGGGTACTCCCAAGAGTCTAGAGTTACCACAAGGTCCTCTACTATCCCATCAGGTTTAATAGTGGAACCATTAGAAAGTTGTGGGACAATAGGAGTAAGTCTCATGCTTGTAACATTTAGTTGTTGTAGGATATCCTTCATCATTAAATTTATTGATGCTCCCAAATCAATCAAAGTATTCCTTAGTTAGACCCCATTTATAACAAATCCTACCACAAGACTCCCTAGGTCATTATATTTGGGAACAATCACTTTCCTAAGCATGATATTAGCCAGCTATCCCACCACATGAACCGTAGTTGGTTCTTTCTTCTTCCTTCCTGGCTTCTTAGGCCATGCTTCCTTTATTGATTTTTCATATATAAGAACATATTTTATGGCCTAAAATAGAGGTATCTAGGCACATATATGCTTCAATTCATCTAAAATTTCAAAGGTTGGTTCCTCCTTCTCTTCCTTATGTTTATTTATTTCTAAACTTTGAGGAAATGGTGGTTCTTATTCAATCTACTTGACTGGGGCTGGTTCAGGAGTTTTAGGTACACTTGGCTGAACAGGGGCATTCAGAGGCTCCTCTTCTTCCATAGGAAGCTCAGTGATAATGGGTGTGGAAGGATCTGGAAAAGTAGTTCCTGAACACAAGTGGATGTCTTTTACACTCACAACATATGCATGGAATTGATTTGGATCAGCAGAGTATATTGGCTATTGTTGTGGTTTGTTATCTGGGTTAGGTGTGGGCTAAGCTGGTAGCTGAGTAGGTTTAGGTGTATTTGAACTTGAACTATCAGGAGGAGGCATTATAGCAGGTTATTAAGGTTGAGAATGTGGCTACATATAATTGGTTGTCTAGTTTGGCCATTGCTATCCTCCCCTCCATTGAGATGTTTGTTGTTAGTTTCCTAGAGGTGGCTGCCAACTTCCTTGAAACTGCTGCCAATTCCCCTGAGGTTGCTTCCAATAGGGTGGAGAGTTTTGGTGATTAGGCCAAGTATCTAGAGGGTTACTCCAAGGCTATAGTGGATATCCTCCATAATCTGATGGATATGAGGGCTACCATTGGTTACCAGATGAATAAGAATTGAAATATGGCCTAGCAAAAGATAGTAGATCTGGTGGCATACCTTGTCTTGGAGTCCATGGCCTCCTTTGTGCAACATAGTAGACTTTATCCTCTTCAATCTAGATTGGCTTGAAGTCAGGTGGAATCTACTTACTTTCAATATTAGCTACCATCTTACATCTATAGTCCTTCTTTTTTCTATAATGAGGGAAATATTCTGCCAACATTGCCTTTGCCTCTTCCTGTTTCCTTTTGGCTTGAAGTGTATCCAGCTAAGTAGCCAAATTGTTTACGATGTCTTGCTTGAATCCTACCAGTAAGTGAGTAATCTCCATTCTGGAAACTCCATTAGTAGATGAGTTACCCATAAAGAATTGGTAAGCTCTCCCTTTCTTTGAAGCTGCCCTAGAGTAGTTATGACATATCTTCTTGATATCCTCCCAAGGATCTTGGGAGATATCTCCTCCTCCCATCAGGTCTAAGGAATCGGTGCAGCTCTCATTAATTCCTCTTAGGAAAAAAAACTTTTGTGATTCTCCATTGAGTGTATGGTGTGGATATTTCTATAGACAAAAAAAAACCTTGCAATGTAATCCTCTAGGCTCTCATCTTCCTTTTGTTGGATCCTAAAAATGTCATCTCCCCTCATGTCATTTCACCTGCAATATTCCTTGTACTTCTCAAGGAACTTTATCTTCATGTCCTCCCAAGTCTCCATTGTATTTCTACCTAGGCTCATAAACCATCTTAATGCAACCTCTTTCAAGGTGGTAGGGAATAGCTTGAGGCTATGGGCATTGGTGGTATAGTCATAACTCTTGTAGAGTATGCCAAACTCGAACAAGAAAGTATCAAAATCTTCTGTGAAAAGTCCATATAACTTAGGAAGGACTGAAGGAGGGATATTTTTGAGGTTGTCAACTTCATTTTGTTGAGAAATGGGGAAAGGAAAAGCTAGTTGGTTAGGTCTGTTTCTATTTGCATCACCCATGCCTACCTGACGTAGTTCCAAAGTAAAGGGATTTTCAAGCTAATTTTGGTCTTCAGAGGAAATTTTAGAACTGGTCAAATCAAAGAATGCATCAGCAAAGGGGTGTGTCTCTTCTCCTTCTTCTCTTGGTAGATTCTGATGCTCAATAGCTAGAATGGATCAGGGTTATTAGGAAGGAATCTCCCATGAGCATCTCTCCTCCTTCCTTTATGCATACAATATCAACTTACTATGAGCCAACTCACATAAAGAATTGACAAAAGAATGGTGGATCATTACTTTCTTAAATGAGAGGTATACTAAGAACAAACTTTCAAAAATACTGCAGCAATAGAAACTATCAATGACTCCAAAGAGCTCCCTAGTTTGACACCATCCTTGACAACAGTGCTAAAAATGTTGGCCTCCTACAATGACCTAACAACTACGCCCATAAAGATGTGATTTAGAGTTTGGAAATCTAATCTGAATAGTTGTCTTAATCACCATGAAGGTGCATTTAACTTGTCAACCCAAGGATGTAGACTTGAAATGGGGCAGCACAGTATGTGCACTAGGAATCCTAAAGTAGCCATACTCATCCTATAGCTAAGAAAGAAATAATGTTGAAAGTAAATTGCTTGGAAAGAAATAACGTAAATGTTGAACATAAACCAACATCTATACTTAAGTTGAAGTGCATGGCAGAAATGAAAATCTAGGCAAACAAACATGAAACTACTCTATCTACTTTGGTTGCAGGAATAGTCACAAAATGGAATTCTAGTGGCTACAGGAACAAATAGTGTCATATTTTAACTAATTTTTGAATGAAAAATAATAACTAAACTAAAGGATGAAATTCTCACCAAGTGGCCCCCATTGAATGAGTATCCCTTAAGACAAATGTAAAATTAGATGCAAAAACTTATAACTTCATTTTATTCATTGGAAAACATGAGTACAAATGAGCAACATAACTGTATTACTTGAAAAACTAAGAATGCGAGTTACCATCAGATTAATGAACCTCTCGAGAAGGAGCATTCGAGTCTTATTTATAGGAAGAAAATCTACTAACTAACTACCTAGCAAGGTGGTCAACTCTAATAGATTAGGAGGATGCCACTTTAGGGAAAGCATGAAAAGTGGAGAGGAGGTTATGCATGCATGGAATCTGGTCAAGCATGTTTTCCTTAATGCAAATCTAGCACAAAAGTAACTCCTATATTTGATCAACAAACAATTAAGATCAGTTACAAGATAGTTACAATCCTTCGATTTGAACTAGGAATTTCCCTCTTGCTGAGAGTCTTCCCTCCATTTGACATTTGAACGATCACCTTGTTGACTTTGATGGTGAGTGACCAACTTGCATAATCTTCCTCAATTTTGTAGGCTGCTAATTATATCTGCATAACAATATTAGTACACACAATAATTGCATATCTGTAACTATCTTAAAGTAACATTCATTAATCCACATGTAAAATTAACATAGATGGTTCATATAGCATGTTAATTTCATTTAAATATTACAAAAATAACTTATGCCCAATGTCTATGGTTTTGAGGAAATATCATAAAAAGGTCAACATCCAAGTATCAAAGTCTATGACAACTACAACAAATAGATAATAAACTCTATCAAAATTGAGTCATAAACTAGACTCATCACTATGATTGATGATCCTATGATTGTTATTGTTCCATTAGTGTTTTATCTTGCGGTTGAGTGGTAACAGGAATGAAAGTGTGGATGACCAAAGGGTGAGGATGATGTAAATCGCTAGGATGACACTAAATGATAATGATTGGATGATTAATTAAAGGATTACTAAGTAGATCATTTGATTGATTGGATGATTGTTTAGATGATTGATTGGATATGATAGGGGATTGGATTGGACTAGGTGATGATTGGATTGGATTGATTGATTGATTTAAGATTCCAAACTAGACTTGAGATCTTGATTGGATGATGTTTGGATATAAGATTATTAATTGAGATAGGCTAATGATCTCAAGAAAACTAAATAATAGTGATGATGATGATTGGATTGGATCATATATGATGATAAAAGGGATGATTGTGACAAAAAATTTCCTCTAGGTCAAAGCACATTTGATGAGGTTGAAAGTGATTATTGACTCAGAATGAACTATGTTCCTTAGTGATTATAAAGGTTGCTTAACTAGCCAAATTGGATAAAAGGCTCTCAAGTAGATGTCTAGTGGATTTGGATTAGATGTTTGATGATTGATATGATGATTAGGGATATCCTAAGATGAAGCTATTCAATCAAATGGATTATTTGATGACTTTTGGAAAAATTGACATGACAAAAATGACAATTACCAGAGATCAGATGATGGTTAAAATTTTTTGATTGTAGGACTTGGCTTGGAAAAATATGGGACTTTAGTGGTCAAACAAATTTAGACTATATTTTCTATGGGAAACAAATCTGACTCTATATGCAATAGGTCCGCCTATGTAAGTCACAGGATCACCTATCTAGGTTGAAATGGATTCACCTTTGTAGGTAGTGGATCTGCCTCTCTAGGTAATAGGATCACCTATGCAGGATTAACCAGGAGATGTATGGACAATGACTACAAATTCACCTATCAAAGTTGGATATACAAAAAAAATAGCAAATTCACCCATGAGTAACATATATTTTCCTATCTAGCATGAACATTATGGTATGGACAATGAAATTTCCTATCAAGACCATAGGGTTGCCTCTCTAGGATTGGCTATAAGAAAAGTAAGTAATAGAGCTACATATCAATGAATTTGATGCAGAGGTCAGGGATCTTTGCAAGAAACTCACCAAATTATCAAACTTCAATGGTTCATCTACAACCTTTCCTCTAGACACCAACTTGAAGATAAAGCCTCAACTTTGCATTCATGACTTATTTGCCTCCTTATGGACCCAAACCCTAGGAAAACTCTTAAGAGACCCAAACAAACTTGTTTTGAATGATTTCAAAGCCCAACCCTCTGACTTAGACACAAAACCAATTTTTCACCTTAACTAGGCTACTAGCCCAACTAGGCCTCCTGCAGTGATTTTTTGACTTTGCACTCAAACTTTCCAAAGGAACCCCAAATCTAATGACTGTTTCAAGTGTGGTTTGTGATTACAAACAACATATCCAAACCTTGGTATCACTTGTTTTAGACAAACCCTTCCAAAATCTGCTGTCTCCTCAAAAACTAGGCCTAATTAGCCCACTTTTACAAAGCAACCCCCCTTTAAATTTGTCCCCTGACCATGAAAATTTCAGCAGTCTCCTAAAATGACTCAAAACCAAGGAATACAAATTTTTAGACCTCTAGGACACATATAACATCCTCCAGCACAAACCCCTCCTCAACTTGCCTCAAAAACTAGGGCTTCTTGAAAACTAACCTTCCAATCACTTCCAGAACTTGCTCATTGACTCTACACCATTAGGACAACATATTTAGTTGATCCAAACTCGAAAACATGCCCCTCATTAAGGCAGATCTTCTGCTGCTACACCCTAGCCTCCATCTTCAAGCACTTTTCTCTTTGACAACTTGGTGTACACCCTGATATTCTTCCTTCCTGCACATTAGTTGGTTAAATCTGTATGATACATGTTATATTGGATCCATTTCATAGATTTTCAGTCATTATACTCTATGAAATGGATCATTCCTTCATAAAAACTCTCAAAACAGGGCAAAATCTGCACTTTTCCTATGGACAGTCAGCAAAAACGTGCAAGAATTGATCTATTTCCTTTATCAGAGCGTGTGATTGGTGTTAAAACATCTAAATACAAATTACCAAAGCATCCAAATGCAGAAAACTTCAATAAGATTCAATGGTTCATCAAAAAAACACAGAAAATTGCAAGAAAACAGAAATTTTTTTGTATTTTCTGAGAACAGTCCGTACAATGCCTTCACCAACCACCTAACCTCCGTACAAATGATGATTTTAGGGTTATAAACTCATTCCCCAACTGATCCAACTGATTTGGATTAATTACATTGCATAATTACCTCTAAAACACCTAAAACTCCTTTTCCCGCCTAAACTAAAATTTGAAAATTTGAAATTGCAAATTTGAATTTTATTAACACCCACCCTCTAAAAACTATTGGATATTCACTATCCAAGTTTATTTGACCTACTTAAAGCATAATATCATTAATAAAAACCCCTAGAACCTAATTTTCCCTTACATTGCATTTTTAATCCAAATTCCTTATCAGGAACCTTGAAACTTTTAACACCCTCATTACACTTATTCATCTCAAATGCCATTATAGGCTTCAATACATCATAATTAATGCTTTGATTTGTTTGGAAAGCCCTCCTGACCCTTGCACTCTCCTGGTTCTTGAACAACTCTTTGAAAGCCTTGGGTGCTCCTGCACCATTCTCCCCAGGAAAGAAAAAACTCTTGTCCCAAGAAGTGTCCCATGTGTTGCCACCAAAAGACCTTTTGCTCTCATGTGTTTTCATCTTCCAATGAGCAGGTATGTAGTCCCCCAAAGTCACTGTCTTTCTCTTCTGCCAATCTGCATTCTTGATATTCATCATGTGAGAGCCAAAAATCTGTTTTCTTTGTCCTTTTTGCTGCTTGAACTCAGTCTGATTTTGTGCCCTGTTTCTGCCTCTATTCCCCTGATTTCCTTGTGAAAAGATACCATCACTATCATGCTCAATTATAGGGCATTCAATGCTTCCAACCTTGATACTGTCCAAATCCCACAAATTCTGATTTTTAGGACTGTCTTCTTCACAACCCTGCTGCAACTTGTCTTTTTTCAACCTACCAATGTCTTCCCCTGTTTTACCCTGCTCATTTACCTGCAAATGCTTCTCAAAACAGATCATAAAACTTTCATTTGACTGCTCCAAAGGCAAAGGAACCAACTGATATTTAACATCTCCTTTGTGAACCAAATAGGTGTTAAGAAAACCATCATGCAATGTCCTTCTAACATACTGCCATGGCCTTCCCAAGATAATATGACCACAAGTCATTGGAATAACATCACAAAGCACTCTATCCTGATATGAACCAATTGAGAAATCAACAAAAGCTCTCTTACCAATCTCTACATGCTGTCCTTGAGTTACCCAAGTGGCCTTGTAGGGAGTAGGATGATCAAAAGTTTCAATCCCTATCTTGGTTACCATATCAACTGAAACTAAATTGCTATGTGACCCTGAATCTATAAGCAACCTGCATATCTTACCATGACTGAGACAATTTGTTTTGAAAATGGTTACCTTTGGTTCTTGATGAAGCCTTTCTCCTTGCTTGATCATGAGAAACTCACCATCAGTCACAGGGTCTGCCATGAATGTTTTTGACTCCTCCTTCTTGTCTTCTTCTTCTTGTACCAAATTAGCTCTCCTTTCTCTGCCTTTATCAGCTTGTTCCCATTTAGGACACTTGAAGGAAGGATGCCCTGGTTCATTGCAATTGAAACATCTACCTGTGAATGGTCCTCTACCTTGTCCAAATCTGCCTCCTCCTCTTGGAGTGTATCCACCTCTTTGATCAGAAAATATCTCCTTACCCTTGTCATTGCTGCTTTTATCATTACTGCCTTGTCCTTGCTCTCTATTACCTCTGCCCCTGTTTGAACTACCTCCTCTTCCACCATTGTTTGATCTTTCTTGCTTCCTTTTCACCTTTTCTTCTGCTCTAATGGCCAACTGAAAACATTCTCCCAATGTTCTTGGCAATTGCAAACCAATCTCATCTTGCAGATTGTACCTTAAGCCATTGATGTACCTGGCTATCTTCTCATCTTCTTCCTCATATCCTCCTCTAATACTAAGCTTGTGAAATTGCTCAGTATAGGACATCACATCCAAGTCCTTTTGCTTTAAATTCTGCCTCATTCTTTTCACATGAATGGTATAATCAGATGGTAAAAATTGCTCCTTGACCAAACTCTTCATTCTTGCCCATGTAGAGACCTTTGCCAATCCTCTAGCCATCCTATCATTCTGGAAACTTGTCCACCATGTCAATGCTGTGCCTCTCAACTTGGTTTTAGCAAACTTGACTTTCCTTCTTCATCCATCTCCTCAAATTCAAAGTAGTTTTCCATGGCATCAAGCCATCCCAATACCTCTTCACTATCCATCTTCCCTTGATAGATAGGTAAGTCAATGTGACTCTTCCCTCCATGACCCTGTACTGCCTTCAATAACCTCACTAACCTCCTTTCTTCAAGGTCCTCTGTATCATCAGCTTGCTGTTCCTGGTTTGCCCTCACATGCTCTTCATCCTCTTCATTGTTTTCTTGGTCTTCTTGGTCTTCTCTCCTCCTACTCCTCTCAAGGTTATTGATCCTTGCCTGCATAGTGTCTCTCTCTCTTCTCCATTGTCTTTCTTCTCTTGCTCTTGCTGCTTCTTGTTCCCTTCTTTCTCTTCTCTCCCTCTCCAAGATCTCCTTCAACTCTTCCAACTCTCTTGCCAATTGGTTTTTTGGTGCCATTGCTACTTCTCCAATCCCTAAAGGACCTACTCACTGCTCTGATACCACTCTGATGCAGAGGGTCAGGGATCTTTGCAAGAAACTCACCAAATTATCAAACTTCAATGGTTCATCTACAACCTTTCCTCTAGACACCAACTTGAAGATAAAGCCTCAACTTTGCATTCATGACTTATTTGCCTCCTTATGGACCCAAACCCTAGGAAAACTCTTAAGAGACCCAAACAAACTTGTTTTGAATGATTTCAAAGCCCAACCCTCTGACTTAGACACAAAACCAAATTTTCACCTTAACTAGGCTACTAGCCCAACTAGGCCTCCTGCAGTGATTTTTTGACTTTGCACTCAAACTTTCCAAAGGAACCCCAAATCTAATGACTGTTTCAAGTGTGGTTTGTGATTACAAACAACATATCCAAACCTTGGTATCACTTGTTTTAGACAAACCCTTCCAAAATCTGCTGTCTCCTCAAAAACTAGGCCTAATTAGCCCACTTTTACAAAGCAACCCCCCTTTAAATTTGTCCCCTGACCATGAAAATTTCAGCAGTCTCCTAAAATGACTCAAAACCAAGGAATACAAGTTTTTAGACCTCTAGGACACATATAACATCCTCCAGCACAAACCCCTCCTCAACTTGCCTCAAAAACTAGGGCTTCTTGAAAACTAACCTTCCAATCACTTCCAGAACTTGCTCATTGACTCTACACCATTAGGAAAACATATTTAGTTGATCCAAACTCGAAAACATGCCCCTCATTAAGGCAGATCTTCTGCTGCTACACCCTAGCCTCCATCTTCAAGCACTTTTCTCTTTGACAACTTGGTGTACACCCTGATATTCTTCCTTCCTGCACATTAGTTGGTTAAATCTGTATGATACATGTTATATTGGATCCATTTCATAGATTTTCAGTCATTATACTCTATGAAATGGATCATTCCTTCATAAAAACTCTCAAAACAGGGCAAAATCTGCACTTTTCCTATGGACAGTCAGCAAAAACGTGCAAGAATTGATCTATTTCCTTTATCAGAGCATGTGATTGGTGTTAAAACATCTAAATACAAATTACCAAAGCATCCAAATGCAGAAAACTTCAATAAGATTCAATGGTTCATCAAAAAACACAGAAAATTGCAAGAAAACAGAAATTTTTTTGTATTTTCTGAGAACAGTCCGTACAATGCCTTCACCAACCACCTAACCTCCGTACAAATGATGATTTTAGGGTTATAAACTCATTCCCCAACTGATCCAACTGATTTGGATTAATTACATTGCATAATTACCTCTAAAACACCTAAAACTCCTTTTCCCGCCTAAACTAAAATTTGAAAATTTGAAATTGCAAATTTGAATTTTATTAACACCCACCCTCTAAAAACTATTGGATATTCACTATCCAAGTTTATTTGACCTACTTAAAGCATAATATCATTAATAAAAACCCCTAGAACCTAATTTTCCCTTACATTGCATTTTTAATCCAAATTCCTTATCAGGAACCTTGAAACTTTTAACACCCTCATTACACTTATTCATCTCAAATGCCATTATAGGCTTCAATACATCATAATTAATGCTTTGATTTGTTTGGTAAGCCCTCCTAACCCTTGCACTCTCCTGGTTCTTGAACAACTCTTTGAAAGCCTTGGGTGCTCCCCGCACTGCATTGACTATATGAAAAATGTTAACACAAACACCTATCAAGGTCATGGGATCACCTGTTCTAGGATGGACTGAGTATGGAAATAGGGTAGTGGAACTGCTTATCAAGATATGGTTGTATAGAAAGGGGTCACACAAACACCTATCAAGGCCATAGGATTTCTTGTCCAGGATGGACTAGGTATAGAGAAAGGCAATGGATCTACCTATCAAGATCTGATTTTATGGAAAGGGGCCTCAAAGATGCCTATTAAGGTCAAGGGATAACTTGTCTAGGATGGATTGGGTATGGAGACAGATAAGTGGATCAACCTCTGTGGGAGATAAAATTTCCTATCGGGGATAAGGTGGTACAAACATAGACAAGTAGGTCCATCTCTCGAGGAGACGAGATCACCTATTGAGGATGAGGGTATATGAACACAGATAAGTGAATTTTCCTCTCGGGGAGACATGATCACCTATCGAGATAATTGACCAAAGTGGCCAAGACTGATGTGGACATGGAACCGCCCTTGCAGGGGTAGGCTCACCCATCAAGAGAATGAATTTTACTTTGTGAGAAGCAGATTTACCTCTAGAGATGAAAATACTCTAGCAAAGGATTGGATAGAGAAACAAAAAATAGAGGCAAGGATGGAATGATGACTCAAGATATGAATTGGTATCACATAAGAAGACACACCAAGCACTTACACATGCCTAAAATTAGTAGTAAGGGTTTACAAACTTAGTGTAGGCTCACACTAGGAATCTCCATCAACTCAAGTGTAGTGACACCTAAATGGGTGTGTACACTATCATCTTTGTGAGAGAGGACAATTAGGGGCCTCGAAGACTAGAAGGATGATCCAATCACCCTCTCATCAGAAAGCTACTTGTATTTTATGCTAAGCTGAGGATTTTTGTCTCATATCAAGGGAGCCAAATAATGAGTGTAAAAATATTTGGGGTGTGATGTGCATCCCTTGCACTACACTAAGCCGTAGTTGAACATGAGTCTTATCTAGGATAAACAGGAAATCTCAAGAGTCCTTAAAACACTGGGAGGGTGCGTGAGGCACGTCTGTGAAAACCATCCCATCACAAGCATGGGTGAAGAACTTTTGCTGGGAAAGCTTAGACCAACCCTTCATAGCTAACTAAGCATCACCCTAATATCAGTGCTTCACTAGACATGACATGACTGGATTGTGGTACAACTTTCATTCTCCCCCCTTTGTATACCCAATTGGTTCACATGGTTGGGGTCATCCCTTGGGTGATGAAATACCAAGAAGGCCTCCTAAAGGGAAGGAAATTCTAGGCATTTCTAATCCCCAAGCTCGTACATGACACAAGGGGAGAGCATACACACAAGCTAGCACTCTTAGGTGACTCATAAATGGACTTGGTTTAGTTTTAAAGTTATGATCTCCAAGCTCACCAAATGGTGCAAGGGGAGATCATAAGTCAACAAATGACCCTGAACACAACAAGCAATGTTCTTTGACCCTTTAAGAAATTGAAATTTTCCTAGTTAGTGTGGGAAACAACTACTCTATGTCTTCAATCGATCTTCCTACATGAAACACATTAATAAATTTGTTCAAAGTTGATCTTGGACAAACAAGAAGCTACAAACAAATTGTTAGTATCTAGCACATACAAAGAAAAAAAAGTGAGTAGTTTAGCACTAAAACCCAAAAACAAACAAAAATATGCTATTTTTAAGGTTCAGGTTTACCTCAGGGTCTCCTATCTAAAGATGAAGATCACCCCTGTAGAAGTCACGTATCCACCCCTATAGACCACACACTTGCTTATGAGAGATGAAGGAAGCTCACCTTTTTGAGCCATGTATCTTCCATTGTAGTACTTTGACAATGGCCTTCATGTATCCACCTGTGGGAGTTTGCAGGTCGACCCCTAGAGACTAGAGGCTAGAGCTGAATGTACGTTTGGCTCTATAGGATGTAAGTCTAGCCATGTGAGTCACAAATCTTCCCATAGAGTAGATTCGACTTTGAAACTTGAAAGGATTTGAACCTACAAAATTTCAGCGAAGAACAAATGTTAATAGACCCATGACGTGGGACCCACTAGGTGTGCCAAAAATGTGTGCAGGTTTTTTCTAGTCTAAAAATGCAAATACAAACTAAATGCAAACAAGAAAATAAAAGAAAAACACTCAAGATCAGCCTAAGTTAAATCTTAACAAGAATAAGAAAACAAACTATAAATTTACCTTGTCAAGATTGTTTGAGTGCTTGACCCTTGTTGAGATTACTTTGTGTGCTCCTTTGATAACTTGATAGCATGCAACCTATATGATAATGGAAGTGATTATGCAAGAACTGCAATGGGGGTGATGGCTATGTATTTTGAAGCAAGATGATATCTTGAATTGTTGCAAAAATAATGGAGGAAAGTTCTTGTGTGCTAGAATGCTATGTGTGAATGTAGTGTAAGTGAATATGCATGAAAAATGAAAATGACTAAGTGTTTAGTTGTCATTTTCTGAGGCAAATGAATGGAGGGATAGGATAAAAAGTATGGTTGGGAAATCAATGGTTGAGATGCCTTGGGGCATCTCAAGCATTGTGAGGAGGATATGTGTCATCCTAGGTGGGAGAGAAAGGGTGATGTGGAGGTGAGGTGGAAGTACTTTCAAGTACCCTGGGAAGAGGAGAAAAGAGGTGGCTTGTCTCATTCTCCCAAATCATGGGAGGATGTGACAAGTGAGGAATTAAAAATTCCTCAATAATCCTCCTTGGGATGAGATAATTCCTTGGGAAGGGAAGCAAGGAATTAAAAATTCCTTTTAATTCCTTCTAGAAGCCTAGGGGGAATATATCAGAATTAAAAAATTCCAAGTAGGCTGATGGGGGAAATAAATAGGAATTAAAAATTCCTAGGGAAGAGGAGATAAATTTTTCAAAAAGGGAAGGAGTTAATGAAGGGTTGACTAGGGTACATTCCATAATTAACATTAGGTGGGGTTAGGGATAATTAATCAAGATTAATTGGTTGTGCAAATGATTAAGCAAGTCAATGAAGTGATTAAGAGCAAGTGGAAAATTATGGAGGATGTGACACTAATCACAATTAGTGATGTGCACATCCTAATCACAATTTAATTAGACTAACCTAGATTAAGGAGGAATTATGGAGGATGTGACATTTGGAGAGAAAAAATGACGAATTAAAAATTAATTTTAATTCATGTGGGTTGAATGACCAAATTAAATAAATTGACCTATTTATTTAATTTGGAGAAGAAATATGATTAAGTATTTAATTGATTAATTAAATACCTTAGGAACATTAGGGATAAAGGTGAATATTAATCAAATAATAAAATTATTTAATTAATATGTATGTAGATGTGGATTAGA
Source organism: Sequoia sempervirens (assembly GCA_007258455.2). Taxonomy (NCBI): domain Eukaryota; kingdom Viridiplantae; phylum Streptophyta; class Pinopsida; order Cupressales; family Cupressaceae; genus Sequoia; species Sequoia sempervirens. Next base: position 255,243,143 of record VDFB02270651.1, on the reverse strand, counting down.
TGAAATAAGGGATAAATTTGACCATATGGAAGTGGTCAAATTTAGATGTCTACAAGTATGGATATGACAGATAGGATAGATAAATGGGTGGAGTGAAAGCGTGCAAAAAAGTGGGATGTTAGGTAGATAATAATTGAGCCCTCTATGAATGGTGCCTGTTGCCAAGTTTTCATCAAACGTACTTATCCAAGGCACCACCAAAGGTGGTTTTCACCATAGGATGATTTATTTTTCTTTACTATTGACTATTATTATTTTAATTATTTTTTTTGACATTTTTTTAAATTTTTTTCATCTTTTTTCTAGGTGGGATAACTCAGCTTATTCAAGCATAGAACTTCTTAAAGTGAATGATGTTGATAGGCTCATCCAAGGGTTCACCTTTTGGCATAGCTAGCTGATAACCTCCTGAACCATACTTTGTAGTTATGACGTATGGGACCAATCAATTTGCCTCAAACTTTCCTTTCTTCTCTTGATCTTGTTGGGTAAGTTGATTCTCTTTGAGGAAAAGGTCACCATGTTGAAATTGATGGGGATGGACCTTCTTATTATAGCTTCTCTTTAAAAAAATTTGATAATCCTAAAGGTAATTGTAGGTATTGAGGTGTCATTCATCCAAAAGCTCTAGTTGGCGCAAACGTGCAAGATGATCTCATCATTGCTTAGATTCTTCAAGGAAATGTGGAATGATGGGAGTTTGAATTTGATTAGAAAGATCACTTCAATAATATAGACAAGGGAGTATGGAGTAGAGCTAGTTGGTGTGTGAATGGAGGTTCAATAGGCCCAAAGGGTAGGATTTAAATGGAGGTGCCAATCATGACCAATGTCATTAACAACTTTCTTTAATATTTTAATTAAGGTTTGGTTAGTTTCCTCAACCATGACATTACCTTGTGGGTAATAGGGGGTAGACCAACAATGTTGGATATGGAATTGCTCACATAATTGACATACATGTTGGTTCTTGAAATGTTTTGCATTATTAGTAATGATGGTGGAGGGAATACAATATCAAAAGATGATTTGATATTGGATGAATTTGGAAAATTGGGTTTTAGTAATGAGAGTGAGTGGAATGGCTTCCACCCACTTAGTAAAGTACTCGATGGTGATGATTATGAATGAATGTCCATTAGATGAAGGGTGAATATTTCCAACTAAGTCTAGACCACATTGTGAAAAGGGCCAAGGTGAAGTAATCAGTTTCAATGCTTGTGAGGGAGCATGTATCAAATCTGCATGTTACTCACATGGAACACCATTTTTGACAAATTCACAAGCATCATTCTCCATAGTGGGCCAATAGTAACTTGTTCAGAGAAGATTCTTTGCAAGGAACATTCCACTAGTGTGAGCCCCACAAATTCCACTATGTACTTCATTCAATGCCAAATTATCTTCCGTATCATTCAAACATCTTAGGAGAGAACCATCATACCCCTTATGATATAGGGTGTCTCCAAGGATAATATATTGAGATGAACATTGGATAAAGGATTGGCATTGGTTATGAGTAAGATTAGGAGGGAGGATGTGATAAGGTAGGTGTAGATGTCATGATACCAAGGTGATTGAAGACCAACAATTTTTCACACCATTTCAATTTTAGGAAGATTGTATGTGAGAATTAACAAATTCTCTACTAAAAATTCACACCCATGACAATCTCAAGGCATATCAAGTAGAGATTCAATAATAGCCATAAAATCCACTGCTTTATTCTAAAGTCTAGACACTTGTTCAAATTGGATGTATCCAAAATACTTTTTAAAGTCATCAAACATACACTTATGGGGAAGAACCTTGTCATCCTTGGTTTGAAATTCATCATTGACTTGTTTGATGATGAGTTGTGAGTCACCATAAATATGCAATTGATTGATATTCCATTGTACTACAATTCTCAAACCAATGATAAGAGCCTCATACTTTGCAATGTTGATAGTGGAAGGGAAAGCCAACCTAAAATATTTGGGTATAAAATGACATCAAGAGGTGATGGAAAGGGTACCCACTCCTGCACAATGTTGTATGTATGACCCATCAAAGTAAATATTTCATGGTTCGCGTTTAACAACTAAAAATATTGACTCATCTGGAAACTTGATGACCAAGGGATAATCATCCACCAAGAGAGCATCAACTAATTGATCTAAAATAACTTGACCTTTAATTGCTTTACAATCCACATACTCAATGTCAAACTTTCTTAGGAGCATAACCCATTTTTTCATATGAATGGTTAGTGATGTTCTTGATAATAGATATTTGAGAGGATCAACCTTAGAAATGAGTTCATATACATGGGTTATAATAGATATGATGACTACTTTTTCCATAGTGGTATAATTGAGTTCATATCCCATAAGAGTGTGACTGATATAATATATGGCCCTTTTTTTCCCATTCTCATCATGTTGTGCCAAAAGTGTCCATAGTGTTGATGGTTGTGAATCACAAAATCAAGTACTGGTGAGATAATTGTGGATGGAAGCAAGACAAATAGTGATATTTATAATCTCAGTAACTTGAATGGAAAAAGGTGTCTCACTGCATAGAAGGATGAGAATTGGCTTTAGCACAGAAGGTTAGGGCATATGAATTTTGATGATATTGTCAAATTTAGTTTAAAATATTTAGTCTAGGATATGCGAAGAATCAAGAAACCTCAATCAATCAGTTGCAAGCCATGCCATGAAGGAAAGAAAAAAAGAAGCAAATATCTAGGTAAGGATTATTCTACATCAAATCTATTGGATTTCATACACATAGATTTGTGTGAACCATGAGGACTAAGAGTCCACAAGGAGGTAGGTATTTCATGATGTTGATTGATTATTATTCTAAAATGACTTGGATTACATATCTAAAAGAAAAATCATAAGCATTTGAGAAGTTCAAAGCATTCAAGGTGATGGTAGAGAATGAAATTGGAAGAAGAATCAAAGTCCTAAGATTAGATAGAGGTGGAGGATTTATAGCAGAGAAGTATGAGAGATTCTATGAAGAGCACAAAAAATTTGGAGGAAATTTTCTACTTCGAGAACACAACAAAAAAGAGTTGTTGAAAGAAAGAACTAGATTGTACAGGAGATTGCTAGGACTATGCTATGTTAGGAAAGGTTGTGAGATATGTAGGAGAGAGGCTACACAGACAATTGTGTACATTTTGAATAGAGTTTAGATTAGGTGAAATATAAAGAAGACTCTATATGAGTTATGGAAAGGAAGACCAACATCGGTAAGGAATCTAAAGGTTTTTGGAAGTAAGTGATACATCAAAAGAGATGAAGAAAATTTGGGTAAGTTTGTTTCAAGATCAAATTAAGGTATTTTTCTTGGTTACTCTTTAAGAAGAAAAGCTTACAAATGTTATAACAAAAGAATAAAGAGGATAGTTGAAAGTGCAAATGTAAAGGTTGATGAAAATGTTCAAAATACTACTATTCCAGAAGTTGAAGAGGGAGAGGAATCAATTCATAGCAATATTGAAGAACCTAAAGAGGAATTTGATTTAAAAACACTAGCTAAGTATGTTAAGAAGAATCACTCTAAAGATCAAATTATTAGTGACAAAGAAGTGGGGTTCTAACCTAGATTAGGATAGAAAGATCAAAAGAACATGTACACTTTTCTTTACTATCAAAGATAGAACCTAAGACATATAAGGAAGAAAGCAATAAACAAGGATGGATAGATTCTATGTAAGAAGAATTGGATCAGATCATGAAGAACGAAACTTGGGAACTTCTCCCAAGGCCTAAGGACCAAAATGTGATTGGAACCAAGTGAATGTTCAAAAATAAGCTAAAGAGGAAGGTGAAGTGATAAAAAAAACCAAGAATTATGTGCAAAGGTTATGCTCAAGTTGAAGGTATAGATTTTGAAGAGAAATTTGCTCTAGTACCAAGACTAGAGGAAATCATGACTTTTTTAGCTCTTTCAACTTATAAGAACTTCAATGTGTATGAGATCAATGTGAAGCCAACATTTCTAAATCAACAACTTGAAGAAGAAGTTTACATTAAGCAATTGGAAGAATTTTAATGCATTGGTAATTTGGATTATGTTTGCAGATTGAAGAAGACTTTGTATGGTCTCAAGCACACTCCTAGAGCTTGGTATGCAAGATTGGATGGATACTTGTAGTGGAAACAGTTTTGGAGAGGCTATGTGGATAGAATTGTGTACATCAAAATAGAAGGATAAAAAAATGTTGATTGTTGTAGTCTATGTTGATGACATCATTTTTGGAGGAAGTAGTGATGAAATGTGTAAATTTTTTTAGAAGGCTATACAAACTGAGTTTGAGATGTCTATGTTAAGAGAAAAATCTTTCTTCTTGGGGTTTCAAATTGTTCAATCAAAGGTAATTTTATCTCACAACACAAGTATGTAAAGGAGATGTTAAAAAAGTTTGGGTTGGAAGATTGAAAACCTATTGCAACACCTATGGTTACTAGGAGTAAGTTGAGAAAGGATGATGAGTTTGATCTAGAAGATCAAACTATGTATCAGTCAATTATTGGAAATTTGTTGTATGTGACAGCATCCAGATTGTATATCATGCAAGTAGTTGGAATGGTTGCAAAATTTCAAGAAAAACCTAAAGAGACTCATGTGAAGGAGGTTAAAATAATATTCAAGTATTTGAAGGCTACTGAAGAATTTGGTCTTTGGTACCCAAAAGAGTGAAAATTTCACTCTCACAACATACATAGATGTAGATTGGGAAGATTATACTATTGGTTAGAAGAGAACAAATGGTAGTGCATTATTTCTTGGAGAAATTTTTGTATCATGGTTGAGTAAGAAGTGGGAATCAATTTCTTTATCTACAATAGAAGCATAATGCATTGCTACAACATCATGTTGCACTCAGGTGCTTTGGATGAAGCAGAACTTGAAGGAGACGAATATTAAGTTTGAAGATCCTATCATGATTATTTGTGATAATACAAGTGCAATAAAAATTTCAAAGAATCTGGGGATGCACTCAAGAACAAAACATTTTGCAATCAAATATCATTTCTTAAGAGAGAGGGTTACAACGAAAGAGGTCAAGTT
>VDFB02270651.1:255091210-255237970 GCA_007258455.2 Sequoia sempervirens | reverse complement strand
AAACTTTCAAGAAAATTCACAACTACCTCTGTTGTCAATTTCCTACACGCAATAGCTTATGTCCATCTAGTACAATAATCAAAGGTGGTCAAAATGTACCTGTGACCCATAGATGATGGTGGGCTTACTAGACCAATGAAGTCAAGACCCCATTAAGCAAACGGTCTTACCTCTAGGACTAGTTGCAACAAGACAACAGTGTTCCTTTCTCTGGTGGTGGTGGTTTGGAAAACATGGATGTACAAACATGGCTATGGGCATCCTTGAAAATCATTAGCTAGTAGTACCCTGCTAGTAGGATTTGATGGGCCGTAGAAAGACTAGACCCATGACCGGTAGCAAATTTATCATGGAATTCTTTTAGCACGTGTGTTGCTTCTTCTTTCCTGAGGCACCAAAGGTACACTCTTTCATGATTCCTTTTGTATAAGATAGATCCTTGTAGCATAGAACTACTACTCTTCAGTCTAAGGGCACACTTCTAGAATCCTTGCAAATGAGGCATGCAATTGTTGTTTAGCAAGTAGTAGACGATGTCGTCGTACCACTCCCCTAGGGAAACATCTTCAAGCTGATATTGTTGAACAATAAGTTTAGGTTTTGCTTCAGCCACTATCTTAGCTATCATTCAGGTCAAGGCTTGTCCTCTTACCAACTTCATTGGCTAAATTTCCATGTCGTACTCTTGCAATAGTGTGACCCATTTTTCTCTTCTTTCTCCTTGCTCATTTTGCATTAGCAACATCTTTACTGCTGGATCAGGGACAATGGAAAAGACCTTGTTCCATAGGATGTAATGTCTAAATTTCTTGACTCCTCTGATGAGAGCATATTCTTTCTTCTCCATGCTATGGTATCTTAATTCAACATCCTTTTTAAGGGAGTGCTCATGAAAGCAATTGGGTGCCTATTGCCCTCATCATCTTTTTGTGTTAAAATACTGGCACATGAATGATCTGAAGCAAATGAGTAAATATAGAAGGGCTTTTAATAATTCAAGCTGACTAGCATAGGTTCCTCGAAAATGGCTTTCTTGATTTCTTTGAAGGCCTATGTTTCCTCCGAAGTCCACTCAATCTTGGCATCTTGCTTCAACATGGTGCTAAGTGGCTTGAAAATCTCCACAAATCCCGTAATGAATTTCTTGATGAAATTTATCTTTCTGAAGAAATATTTCAATTCTTTCTTGTTGCCTGGCAGCTAAATCTTCAATAGGGACTGAATGCACTTGGGGTCTATGGAGATTCCTCATTCTGAAATAGCATGCCCAAGTAACTTGCCTTCGGTGACTCCAAAGATGCATTTCTTCAGATTGAGTGAAATCTTGAATTCTCAGCATCTCTAAGAGAATTTGCATAGATCAGAAACATGATCACCTCATTTCTTTGAAAATAGTATAAGATCATCCATGTAAATGATGATGCATCTTCTGATCAGATCCTTGAAGGCTATGTCCATTGCATGATGGAAAGTGGCACCATCGTTGATGACCCCAAATGACATCCTTTTGTATACAAAGGTTCCCCATGTTAGAACTGTAAAATCCTGATGTATTTTACAAAGTTGTTCATGAGTCTCCAATTGAGTCCTCACTATAAACACAAAGGCCTCTCTTCATAACATTCTACTCATATTCTACTATGTGGTTCCAAAAAATCCATGAAGCTTTGAATATTTCACATTATTCTTCCTATCGACATGAGTTCATGAGGGTCTCCCCGACCCATATTGCATTCTTTTACTGATATACTTTTTTGCAATCCATTGGCCAGACTTCTTTTTTGTCACACCGATCAGAGTTCATATGTAGGCACATTTCGGAAGGACACTGTTCATTGTTTCAGTGGTGGGGGGATCATATCGGCAAGAGAGTCATCGTTGGAATGAAGTCATAGCGAAATCATATTGTCTCACCGATCGGTTTCCAAGAAAACACTTCGACCAAGCCAAAAGACTTCAGGGTGAGGTCTTACCGAATGTATTTTGTCTCACCAACTAACACACTGAAAGATGTACTGACCAGACTAAGTGGTATCGGAGAGAAGTCTTAGCGAATACATTAGGTCTCACGGAAAAAGTGCAAAGGGAATTCTATCAATGACTATCAGGATGAGGTTATGTAGTCTAGCCGACCCTTATGTCTCAGCGACTAGAAAATACACTAAAGAACACATCTCGGTGAAACATAAGGTAACCTATGATACATCTCCCTGACTTAGAATTGTCACAGCGACGCACAAGATGAAGGATGACTGTCAATGAGACATTGAGGATCGGTATGACTACAGGATGTCACAGTGAATGTTTAGCGAGTGATGGTAAAATCCTGAATACAGTTGATCACCGACATTCGATTATGAAGCAATGTTTCTTTTCATATACAAATTTATAAATGTTCATTCTTGATTGTGAAAAAAGGGACAATAGATAGAATAGAATAAAAATATAGGGTAGATAATGTACAATTGGATACAAACTTCCACAGAGCAAAGACTACGATGTATGATTTCAAAATGGAGATATTAATGAGAATCAGTTGATGTGGCAGCTCATTTCTGGTGTCAATTGTCTATTGTATTCATTTAAAGTATTACTCAAGTTGTCTCCAAGATTGATGCTTTCTGGTTATTTAAATTGATGTAACAAGTTTATAATCAGTTTATCATAGCACATTTGTTGTATCTGTGTGGTTGATTGATCAATTCTTTCAAGGAAAGATTAAATCCTTTTAATTGATCATAGTAATCAGGGAAATTCATCTGGATCATTAAGAAGAACTTGGTAGTCATAGTCTTGCATGTTTATACAAGTTATAAACTAAAAAATATGCCAAACAATTTGAATGTTTTCTAGAAATAAGTTACCCATTTAGATTTCATTTGACTCTGCATACCCAATAAGGCACTAGTCTCTGCATTTTTCACCTTTTAGTTTCATTCATTTTTTACATCTGTTAACTGAACATATTAGGTTTTAGTTTTAATATTGGTATACAATTTATACCAAATCACGTTTCATTTGTCCACTTCCATCTGCATTGTGGGAAAAACATTTCAAAGGGATAAGCATAAATTCAAGTCTGCTTCATTCATATAGGTACACCTGCCTAGCTCTAGCAGCACCTAAAGAGTAGAAGGTCTAAATTTTTTGACCTTGTCTATTACCCTAAAACGTACCAAGAGATTAGCAACCTCTTGAGTAATTTCGCTTGCATTTTTGAGAGCTAACACCCCACTTGGTGGTGAATGTTATCTTGTGTCGATCTTCATATTGCACCATGACTAATTTGTATCTAGAGTACCCATCAAGGAAGGACATCATATGTGATCTATTAACAATCTACAATACCTCATCCAATGAAGGCATTGGATAGTTGTCCTTCTCCAAAGCTTTGTTTAGATTGTCGAATTCCACACACAATCTGATTTCTCCATTCATTTTCCTAATTGGGACCAAATTGGCCACCCATGTGGAGTGCATGATTGGAAAGATGATTCTAGCTGATAACAACTTATGTACTTCTTTATAGATGATGGGCTCCAAAAATGCATTGATGAAACGCTGTCGTTGTTGAAATGGCCACACATCTAGCTTAAGGGGAGTAGTGTGCATGATGATAGAGGTATCATATGTCTTTAAATCTTCATAACTCCATGCTACCACATCATGGTACTTTTTCAAAGCATCAATGATTCCTTTATTCTCCTCTATTGTACACACCTTTCCAATGAACACATTTTTAACTTCCTCGGTCATTCCAAGGTTATGGGTGTCACATTGGTTATTTATGGAATCCTTCTTCACTTGTTGGTCTTGGTATTGGATCTGGTCCAATTCAAATATCTGCTCAAGTTGAACCATGCCTCTGGGGATCATATTGAATTTGAGGTTGATCATCCCTTCTATATCTAATTTTTCTTCTTCAGGATTAGCTTCATCAATTATTTGGGTTGCAAACACATCAAAACTAGTAATAAATTCTAGGATATGCTTATCATCATTGAATATTTGGAAATGGGTAACATTATCTATCATGGATGGGGTAGAAGTAAGCTCCACGATGAATCATTTTAGGCTAGACAAAGACAAAGGTTGTTGTGTGTTGGTTGCTTGAGCCAAGACATCAGCAGTATGGTTTAGCGAACTAGGGATTAGATGTATGTTGAATGCATCTAGGCTTTCTAAAAGATCCCAAACTCTATGCTTATAGTTTTCTAGCCTTTAGGCATGGAAGGAGTATAATTTTCTGACTTGTTTCACCACTAGTTTAGAATCACAAAATACTTGCAACATTTTGACTTTCTTTCTCAATGCCATTAAGAGACCACGAATCAATGCTTCATACTCCACTACATTATTGGTACAATAGAACTGGAGTCTATGAGCAGCAAAGTAAGTTTTACCTATGGAGCTAATGAATTCAAACTCAATGTTGGCTCCCTATTTGGACTTGGATCCATTAAAGCGTAACATCCAAAATTTGGAGGGTTCTTTGACTTCTAGACCAATCATGCATGGAGCCTTCCTTGGTTGCTCATTTGCATCTGTTATTTCTTGAATAGGATCAGGCTTATCATGGTTGGTGGCAAGTCATCTGGTGGGTGGCTCCTTTTAGGATGTGGCTTGTCCTTTGATGTGCTCCACCACCATTTGACACAAGAAATAATCAAATTTGGAGTGGGAAGTATTGTGAACCCTACACCAACTAGGCAAAAAAAGCTCTTGGAAGTCCATCCATGATCCTAGGCTGAGTTGATCTTGTATACACTTCTCCATGAAATCTTGGAATTTTTCAAGTAGTCCTAGATTACCATCTTTGTAGGAATCATCATCTTCTAATTCTATTAGTAATTTTGTACTTTTGGGTGCATAGGCTAGGTTGGCAGGAGGACCACATTGCACCAAGAAGACCTCTACATTGATCTTTTCTTCTTGAGGCTCCAATTCTTCCTAATAAGTCATGGGTCAATAATTTCCTAGCTCAGTTTTAGAAAACATAACCTCATTAGTGTTGTTATATTATGTGATCATAAACTTCATGTGCGGTTCCCAATCTATATGGATCTGGTTTGGCAGCCCCTTCCATGGTAGCCACATATGAGAGAAATTGGTTGCAGCACACGCATTCAAGGCTCGGATGAAATATCATCCCAAGATTATCTTGTATGTATTAGGAATATCCGCAACCTGTATATCAATAACTTGCTACACTCTTGGATCTATAACAATCTGCATATGGATACAATTGATCTCTTTAACAATGTTAACCTTAGTTTTGTCCAGCTGAGTCACTTTTCTTCTTGAAGGTGTGGGGATAATTCCAAGAGCCTTGCGCACAACCAAAGGCATGACATTGGCTGATGCTCGGAGTCAATCAAGCAATTGTGCAAATTCTTCCCAAATATTATAATTGGTGTGAGAAAGGGTGGAATTTCTTGCTTTCCTTGGAATAACCCTACAGGTGTGTCGGTCTGGGCCACTTGGTTCTTATCCTTCTCATTGGTATTTTCTTTAGTTTGCATTGGAGTCTATTATTTAGCAGGTTTCTTCCTAGCTTGTTGATTGGAAGGGGCATCCTTCCTCTTGCCTATAATTTCTTGAATTACAAGCTCATGGAGCGGCTCTTCAAAAGAAACCTTCCTAGCTAGTACCTCTTGTGTTTCCTTGGAGGATGGGGTTCCATTAATTACCCTAAAGAAGGCGTGCCTAACTAGAGGGACTTTAAGTAGCTCAAAGGCAGACAAGCCGATTTTAACCTTCTTTAACTCTTCAACAACATACTCGCCCATTTGCTCAATTTCAGCCTCAAAGGACCTTCCTATGGACGAGCTAGTTGGCTCACTTTGCACCTAGTTTGACTGTTTGTTTCTGTTCAAGTACTATGTGGGCACATGGGGATATCCAAGGTTGTTCCTAGCATTGGGGTTAGGTAGAATGTTGAAGTTATTAGGCAGGATGGAAGTAGTGAGCGGTCCTCCTATTTGTACATTTCTCAAGTTATATGAAGAGGCTCTCTGATGGAACATTTGAATTTCATCTTCACGAGATTCTTCTTCATCTATTGGACCATTATCTACTAAAGTAAAGAGTTGAGATGAAGCTTCTTCGTTACTTACCTCTTTGACTTCTTCATGTTGGATGATGTGCTTGTGTTGCTAATATGTGGTTGTCATTGATGTCAACACTATTAGCATTGATGTATTGTAAGTTGTATATATTGAGGATATTGAGAAAATTGATAAAGAAAGAGTTGCAAGTTGACAGTGGAATAGTGAAGGTCATGAAGGTTTCTTGCTTAGTACATTGATGATTAATCATTTTGGAATAAAGATTTTATTGCTAAGTATATCTAGTTTATCCACCAAAAGTTTTAGGGGTCCGCATGAGGATTTAATCATGTGATAAATAGTTGTGTTCTGACAGTTTTTCTATGGCTTCAGTTAGTGTTCCTGATTGAAGCTAATGTGATTCTAGTAATTTCAATTGCTACGGATGATTCTCTAATAATTTGTGATACTTGTGGATGTTTGTAGATCATGCTCTATCTTTGTTGCATCTCCATGTTGATTGGTGTGCTCGTGGTTGGTGATTTTTCTCTTGTGTGTTCTGGATTTTATGTTCTTGGCCGACATGGTAGTTGTAACGTGTTATGGATCCTTGGAGATTAAAACTTGAATATTTTTCATGCGCTCAAGAATATTTTTTTAAGTCTTCATTATGTTGTGGCAGATGATTTTTGATTCGCATTGAAAATTTACTTGTAAATTTGGGCCGACATTGTGTATATGTTTTATATTTTATTTTGGCTGAAAAAGTTGTTGATATAATTCATTGCAGATATATAAGATTTATTGTTTGTGCAAAGTCATGGAGTGAAGAAATTCCAGACAAAGAGAAACTTTTTGAATAGTGATCTAATCATTCGATTTCAGAGCAGAGTGTGAAGAATTTTGAACGAAGTGTGAAGGAGTGTTTTTGTGCTTAACCAAAACTGTAATCAGGATTTTGTAGAAGCTATTTTCTTAGTTCATACACTACAAATCTAATATAAATTGTTGTAAGACAGTGTGCCATCTTTGGGAAATGAGCCCTCTTGTATTTGAGCAATGAGCTCTAGGCAGTGTGCTTGAATGCATGTGCATTCCCATTATTCTTCATTATAATTTTAACAAGATATAATATTGTTGACTAACATCCACTGTGGTTTTTCCCCTAACAGGGTTTCCACATAAAAAATCTTGGTGTTCTCTGTGTTTCTGATGTGTTGATTGTTTGTGGTTTATTGTTTGTTGATGATGTTTTCTGCACAACTCAGATAGAATAGAATATCCTATCTCTCTTGAAAGGTAAATCTCTATCGAAAAGCTTCAAGAAATAACCCCAAGGTCTCTAATGTTAGGTATTGACAATGCATAAACAACTTAGTGATAAATGTGAAAATGTTGGTAATCACAATGGGACCTTACTACAAGCAAAATACTGAATCTCAATTTATCAGATCTAACAATATGATGATACTTCAATCCTAGATTTAATCCAATAATCAAAGAAATAACAAAAGATGAGGGTTTCAAAAAGATTTTTAAATTTAACATTAAACCTAAGATTAACAATGCAAATTACAAACACTTGAAATGGACCAATCCCTCAAAACTGATTTCTACTTAACCCAGATGAATCTACAATCTTATAGAAACAGTGCAATCTTCTAAGGTGTTAAGATTTTCAGATCATGAACATTCATTCAAACAACCCTATTGAAATTGAAATGAATAAATCCTCACAATTGAACTAAGCACAATGAATATAAAGTCTAGGCTAACTTTGCAAAGCAACTAACAATCAGTTGGTTGCGAAAAGTATGGACTAGGGATTGCTGCAACACTTCAAAAATCAAACCATAAACATTATTAAATCGAATCTAATTCTAAACATCTATTTTCCTCAAATAAATTCTAAAGATAGAATAACAAGAACCATGCAAGATAAGAAGAAACACAAGTATGGCACCAAATCACAATGTCATTGCTTGCATCAAATTATCCACTGTAGCAACAATTCTAGCTTTCTGTTACAATATTTTCTTGAGAACGACTACTTGCTAACTCTTGCTCTACTAAATTCGCTTCTAGCTATCTCTCTACTTGTCTATATCTAAAATTTCTTAACCCTTACAAAAGAGGAAAAATGCCATATTTATAGAACCCCCCAAAACATGCTGCCCAAGAAAAATTCAAAATGAGATAAATATGCATTAAATGCATGAATTCCATCCAGGTCGGCCTGGGATCTCCAATGAAGCTCGGACCAATGAATGCCAAGATAATAGGGAAGCACAAATCTCGATGAAGCCAATCATTAACTACCTTCCCCTTTGTCTTTATTCTGATCCAACATTTCATGCACCTTCAAAAGCACCTTATCTAAGTCGGCCATAGGAGGCAAAGGAAAAACCCTCAGTCAGCTCTCTATTGATGTAATGTTTTCCCTTGATTCTTTCACCGATTTGTCCCAATCAACCTTGTATGTTAGATATTTATCAATCATAGCAAGGTAAGTAGCCACATCATCTAGCTAGTGTTCAGTCACAAGATCACCCCTAACTAGAGCATACACATCCTACCACCACCCTCTCAACTTGTTCTAAACTCAAATACTTAGGTGCAATTTTCCTTCTTCCTGTCATTATTTCAAAGAAAGCAATGCATCCATTGTACACACTAGCTAGGGTATCATCGATCTGCCTCCTTTGCTTGTAAATATTCTTCAGGACCTTTTGCCTAATTTGCAATGCCTCAAACCACTCCCAAGGTTCACTAGCTCTGGAGGAGGGGAGAATTTTATCTTTAACCAGCTTGTCTTTGGTGTACTCCATGATAGTTTTGGTTTTCTGCAGCAAGAGATCTGTGTCCTCTTTGTCCTGTGCTAACACCTGCTTGAACCAATCAGTCATCCTTGCAACATCCTTTCCTATTGACAAGACGTCCTTGATGGCTTCATTTCCTTTAGTTTGCACCCCTTGTAGCCAATTTGTAGTAGCAAGAGAAGAGGCCTTTATTCTTTCAAGCTCAGTAATAGTTTCTTTTGGGAGAAGGTTTGCAACATAAGATGAAGAGCTAATAGACTGTAAAGGCTTCATCAAATCCTCCAGAAATTTCATAAGCCTTTCATTTTCTTTCTTTAACTCATGTTTAGTTTGAGCCTCCTTTCTCAGTCTTCCTAAAATGACTGCGCTAGAACCCTGGTAATCTTCAATATCTTGTTCCATGGAGGTAGGTCCTAGTTTGATAGTCTGCAAGTTGTAATCACTTCCAGTTATCTCATCTCTATTTCTATCAGGAATGGGGGTGGCAATGTGAACTACTCTGTTATTTGCCTCATCCCTTTCAATCCTCGAAATAACTCTAGCTTTCTTCTTTCCTTTCTCCTTGCCGATCTTGGCTAGTAGCTCATCCCAGTTAGGTGGAGTGTCCTCCACTATAACCTTTTTTCTCTTTATTTCTCTGTCTAGTGACTCTGGGACAATGAATTCCAACTGCACTTCACTCTGTTTCACTTCCTCTTGTTGATCTTTATGCACATCTTCATCCAAATTCTGCCTTTCAGGAACCTCCTCAGCTTTATCCTTTTCTTCCTCAACATGCTCCTTTTGGTGATCAGGTGATGGTACTTTTACTGTTTCTTCTTCTCTTGGAGGGACCTCTTCAATTCTAACAGGTGAATCCTCATAGGCCACAAAAGGAGATTGTATTACCCTTTCAACTTCTGCCTCCGCACTATAGAGTTCAACTTCATGAAATTCCTCCCCCTCAGTGTCTGGATGATCCTCAACCTTTTCAAATTCTCCTGGTTCATGGGGAGAAGGAACGTCATCGTGTTGCACATCATGAGAAGTGACCGTAGGAGGATCAGCCCTGGGCACACTATCCTTGGGAGAAGGAGTCGACCTCCTTATGTACACTTGTGTCTTTTCTCCTAAACTTTCTACATCCACCACAGGCGGGGCAACCTCTTCTTGCTCCTTAGAACTTTATTTCCCTGATAATCTTACAATTCTTCTCCTCTTAGGCACATGAGCATCAACCTCTGGATTCTATTTTTCAGTCTCCTCCTTGCTAGATTTCTTAGCCCTTGTCCTCTTCTTGGCTATTGGCCTTCTTTGTTTTCCCATTTCTTGGGCTTCCTCCATCTGAACACCCTTATTTTTAATTTTGAAAGGAGAATCCACCTTACCTTTACCTCTAGGATCCTCCTGCTCAGTTGATTCCTTGGAAGTGGAGTGAGGGTCCAAATCTCCCATCAGATTGTAGGTGCATTTCACTCCCTCATTCTCCAACTCCCACAGCTTGTGCCTTAGCCACATCCTGGTAAACTTGATAACTGGATCCATTAGCTGTTTCAATTCTATTTTTTCTTCTTCTAGCCAATCTACATCACCAATTGGCTTATCCTTCACTGCCTCATAGGCATGACCTTGAATCAAATCCCCATCATCTTCTAATTGATTAGGAACTACTTTTACATTGTACAATCAGATTGATTCAATGGGGAGCTGGGATAATTTCTTTTTCCTTACATCATATTCATCACTACAATTGACCCAATAGTCCTCCAAATCATCCTTATGGCTATATTCTTTACTAGCCTTCTTTTGGGCCTCACCTATGATATCAAACCTTGATCTCTTGGAATGGAAAGATAAGCCAAGAGCACTCATCTCCTCCTCTGAAGCATGAGCTGAAAAAATGGAAGGGCATGCCTCTCTAGCACCTATCCTCAAAGGGAAGTCTCCACCAAAACTAGTCTTATGCTTATCCCTCTTGAAAATAGCATCGAAGTCACATATTTTTCTAGTTACTTCCAATAGTATAATGTGATTGGTGGGGTACCTTGGAAGTCTGTAAGGAGCCCTCTAGCAACCATCAATCCAAATGTATGAGAAAGTTGGGAACTGAATAAACCAAGCACCATACCTCTTGATAAGCTCCTTGGCTTGGTTTGAAATCCTTGTGTGCTCTGCTCCCTAAAGCATTCTAGTGATGTACATGGTGAATGCATAATTCACCCTCCTATAGCTCGAGCTTCCCAAATGTAGCTGAGGGAAAACCTCATAAATAACATCCTATCCGAAGATTCTCCTTGTACTCAATCCTTTGTAGGGGTGGAATCTTGCAAGTGCATAGACCAAATATGAAGTCATCGTGAAGGTCTTGGTTTGCAACACATTGGATAGCTGCTCATGAATCACCCTACTAATCAAACCTACCCAATGATAGTCAATCAACTCTTGTTCCATCCTTACAATGGTGTGGCACATCCAATTCTCAAACACACCTGCATTTCTCAATCCAACTACCCTGCTGAGCAATGTGATGGCATCATACTATTCCTTTTTGAACTTTGCTCTGAATAGCTTCTTGGGAAACTTGGAATAATGTGACTTAGGCTTCTCCAGCTAGGAATTGATGAGCTGTTGTGACTTCATAGTTTGTTCCTCATAAAATCCCTTAGCTACCTCCATGTTAAATGACACCACATGCAATCTATCCGGCATATCAAAAGTCTGAGCAATGGAAACCGGATTGAGATTTGCTACCACTCTTCCCTATGGACCAATAATCCTCTGTGTACCTTGGTCATAGTGTCTTGCACACTCGAGGACAAGCTCATAGCACTGGACCATGGAAGGAAAACTTGCTACATGTGATAAACCTGCTTCCTTCATTCTTCTAGCCACCAAAGGGAGATCCTTGGCTTCCATTCTTCCTTTAAATTCCTTGTAGTCCCACAGTCTAACATTAGTATCTGTCACCTCTGACCAAATTGATGTGATCTTACTCTTAGGGATCTTACTCTTAGTGTCCATCTTAATCCTTTTTGCTTCAGATATTGAGGATCCCTCTGCTGCCTTACTAGATTCAGCCTGTACTCACAAGGGAAACATAGTAAAGACCACAAAAAGCAATGTTAATCCATCAAAAACACCATTAGGATGAACCTCATACAATCAAGGTGTTATTAAAATTTCTTATAAAATAATCATAACAAACTTCGGGTTTCAGGACCATCCGCGGAATCTGAACCAGAGAGGAATTTTGGGAAATTCCAAACCAGACGGATTCCAATGAAATAATCAAGAAACACTTACTAGCAATTAAATCCAATCATTATCAATCAGTAAACAACATGGGAAATCATAATACGACATGAATTAACCATAAAATGTATCATAATTCATCAACAAATCTAATTATTCCATGTTTCCTCTAATTCCATCAAATTTCGGGAAAATCCGCAGGAGACAGATTCCCACGAAGGAGGGGACAATTCACAAACTTCGGAAAAATCTAAAGGACACAGGATTTTAGGGAAAATTTGGACCTGAAGAAAATTTGTGAAGGGATTAAAACTTTGAAAGCATGTGGATTCCAGAAGCACAAAGGAGATCGAGAAAATTCATTAGAGACATATAATCCCAAGATGACTGCGAAACCCAAAAATTTGCGTTAAAGCACGATTTCACCCAGACCATCAAATCGATCATGAATTTCGAGGATTTAAGCTTAGGACAAGTTTAGTATGGGCCTTCTATGGATTTTCTTAGCATTCAAGGCCAGTTTAAAAAGTGATGCAAGGTCAAATGGTGATGCCCTAAATACCAATACCTACAGGTCCACCATTAACGTAAATACAAGCTCAGAATTAGATCATTTCACATGCTAGGCCATTACTGGAGGAGCCTAGAACTCTCAAGTAAGAATCTTCATGATGCAAATGAACGAGTAACCTCAAAACTCACTTGAAAATGATAAGTAAAACACTACTGGGCAACCCTAGCCATGAAATGAGTGGCCATTCAAGAATTCAGACCTCAATAAAACCAAGATGCCAAAGCAATGCTAACATCAAAATGTTTTCCACCGCCATCAATGAAAAAGAAGATTATCAAATACATACCATGGACGCAGTGGAACTCGGGCGAGGTAGCAAATATTAGCTTAATAGTGTCCAACGAGCGAAATGCATAGGATGCTCTTACCAAACTGAATAATTTGTAATCAATCACCCAAAATCAACTCCAATACTCAAAAACACGAACTCCTCAACTCAATTGATGACAAATGATAAAGCATAATGACACAAATATTCCCAAAGATCGGTTAAATATACCATTCAAAGCTCATATGAGGAGCAGTAATGCCACTAACAAGACAGGCCGGAGAATCCGGAAACCCGACAACCAGATGAATTTTGAGAAAATCCACCCCATGTGGAATTTTGCAGAGACAAGAAATCACCGAACTACAGTATTTAGTCAGAACTTGAGCGGAATCCGAGGAAATCCGGGCAGGCCTGAAAATCCCGACTAGGGGCAAAAATCCAAAATTCACCCATAACTTAAGATTTTCAATGAATAACTTAGGGAATTATTTAGGCAATCAAGATAAACACTTAAGCACATGCCAAAGCAAGATAAAACCCCAAAATGAAAGGGCCAAGACACCAAAACCAAAGTGAAAGAGGGTCCTTGCTTTCAGCGGGGCGTGTGTGCAAAAACTGCACAACATTGTTCATTCATCAGATCTGAGATCAAGTTAAGTTTGAAAAGTTTAAATTTTTTTTGACAACTAATTCACCCCTCCTTTTAGTTGTGTGTCCTTGTTTTTCCAACAATTGGTATCAGATTAGGTTCCTCTAAAGAATTTTAAAAGCTTGAGGTGATCCGAGATGGTATCATACAAGAAGGATAGTCCTAGATTTGATGGAACAAACTAATCTCTATGGAAAGCTAGAATGGAGTATCATTTGAGGTGTATTGGTGAACCCTTCTGGAAGATTACATAGAATAGATATGGTATTCCTCAAAATGGTCCTTCCACTCCTAATGATATTAAAGAGGTTGAGATTAACATCAGGGCTATTGAAGCTTTGTTGAGTGCTCTAACAGATTCAAAAATGACAAATGTGATGGATTTGAAGATAGCTCATGAGATTTGGAAGAAGTTGGAGACTTTGTATGAAGGAGATGCACTTGTGAAGGTCACTAAGCTACATAGTTTGAAAGGAAAGTATGAAACTTTGAAGATTGGTGAAGATGAAAATATTTCTTCTTTTATGCAAAGAGTAAATGAACTTGTGATGGGTATTAGATGTGTCGGTGGTACCTTGGATGAACAATAAATTGTAGCTAAAGTTCTCATATCATTTCCTCCCTCTTACAAATCAAAGGCTCATGCTATTGAAGAGCTCATAATAGTAACAAATGTGACAAGAGAAATGTTGATTGGTAAACTTCCTACCTTTGAGTTGAGTGAATTTGGTGATTCTTCCCCCAAGACTGAATCTGCATTTAAGACCTCTGTATCTAGAAGAAATAAGGAAATATATGATCTGGGAGAGAGTTCTAGAAAGACATTCAAGTATGAGGAAGAGATGAAACAACTTGAATATTAAGAAAGAGAGGTAGAAGAGCTGGAAGCATTGATTGTGAAGAAAGAATGTGGAGGACAAGGTAAGTATAAAGGAAAGTTTCCTAGTAAATGTTTCTCTTTTAGTAAAATAGGTCATTTTTCTTCAAGGTGTCCTAAAAGAGTTCCTAAGTCTAAGCCTAACAAACCTATATTTCAAAAGAAATGCTATTATGCTGAAGAAGGTGTAACTGATAAAGAATCTGATAAAGAAAATGGAAATGAAGATGAATGGGTTTTCATTGCTATCAAGGAAAATGGTCTGGTGGCTACTGAATCTACTAAAGTTGAGAAAGCTCTTGCAGCCCAAATTGAAGAAAAGGATGAGTGGGTTATTGATAGCGGATGTTCACATCATACGACTAGTGACAAAATAAAATTTGTAAGTCTAGAGAAATATGGTAGTGGGGTTGTAAGATTCAAAGATAATAATGCTAGTGTGATTCGTGGTAGAGGATCTATTTGTCTTGGTGGTAAACATAACACTGATTATGTCCTTTATGTTGAAGGCTTGAAGCATAACCTATTGAGTGTTGAATAGATGGTGGACAAGGATTACAATCTTCAATTCAAAGATGGAAGATGCAAGATACTTAGAAGCTTTGGAAATGTAATTACTTTAGGTACAAAGACAAGAGGTAATATTTTTCACCTAAGTGTTGCTAATGAAGTTGTTTAATTGCTCAAGTAGATGAAAGCTAGTTATGGAATAGGAGGTTGTGTCATGTTAATTTTGATAACATTGTCAAGGTAAGCTCCACTCAAGCAGTAAGAGATCTACCTAAGCTAGTGAAGCCTACTAACACAATAAGCAAGGAATGTCATATGGGAAAACATACTAGATTTTCTTTTCAGAACAAACAACATCATTCTAATGGAGTACTGGAGTTGGTGCATACTAATTTGTGTGGTCCCTCCAGAATCAGAATTCTACAAGGAGAAAGGTACTTTATGTTGCTTATTGATGATTACTCTAGGATGATATGGGTTGCTTTCTTAAGAGAAAAATGTGAAGCATTAAAGAAGTTCAAAAGTTTCAAAGCTATGGTAGAGAATGAGATAGGTTTGAAGATCAAATGCCTAAGGTTACAAAGAGGTGGTGAGTTCACCTCCCAGGAGTTCAATTCTTTCTATGAAGAGCATGGAATCAAAAGACAGTTATATGTTCCTCGAACCCCTCAACAAAATGGAGTTGTAGAGAGAAAGAACAAAAAAAAATTGGATGCTAATAGAACAATGATGTTAAAAGGAAATGTGTCTCACATATATTGGAGAGAAGTTGTAAGCATTGCTATGTACACTCTAAACCAGGTAAATGTCAATGGTATTTATGGTAAGACTCCTTTTGAGTTGTGCTTTGGTTATAATCCTACTATTAAATATTTCAAGATCTTTGGAAGAAAGTGTTATATTAAGAGAGATGAGGACGTAGGAAAGTTTGATGCAAGGAATGATGAAGGAATCTTTCTAGGTTACTCTACTAAAAGCAAGGCTTACCAATGCTATAATAGAAGATTGAGAAAAATGGTTGAAAGTGCAAATGTAAGAGTTGATGAGGACTCTACTAGATCATACAAATACTATGGATATGATTCAAATGACCAGCAAGATAGTACAAAAAAAAGGAAGAATTCTCAGACACATAATCAAGTTCAAATTGTTCTAGTAAATCAAGAAAGTTAGGAAGGAGAGATAAGTGAAAGTGTATAAGAAAGAACAGAAGAGCCATAAGTGTGAGAGAATCCTAAAATTCTAAGGTATGTAAAGCTAAATCATTCTGAAGATCAAATTAAGGGAGAACTAATGTAGATTGAAAAGAATGATACATGGATTCTTGTTCATAGACCTAAAGATAAAAATTTGATTGGTACTAAATGTGTCTTTCAGAATAAGCTGAATGAAAAAGGTGAAGTAGTTCGGAATAAAGCAAAACTAGAATGTAAAGGGTATTCACAAATGGAAGGTATTGATTTTAAAGAAACCTTTTCCCCTATTGCCAGAATTGAAGTTGTAAGATTATTTCTTACTTATGCTGCATATAAGAACTACAAAGTCTATCAAATGGATGTGAAGTCATCCTTTCTAAATGGTGATTTAAAAGAAGAGGTATATGTCAAACAACTAGATGGATTTCAACTGACTAATAAGGAAGACATGGTTTGTCAATTGAAGAAAGCTTTGTATGGACTCAAGCAAACCCCCAGAGCTTGGTATGCTAGATTGGATAAATACTTACTAAAACTTGGATTCAATAAAGGTACTACTAACAACAACTTGTATTTTAAGTTGGATCATGATAAAGAGTTGATTATTGAAGTCTTTGTTGATGACATTATTTTTGGAGGTGATGATGATCTATGTATGAAGTTTGCTAATGAAATGAAAAGTGAATTTGAAATGAGTATGATTGGAGAGATGAAGTTATTTCTAGGATTGTAAGTCACTCAGTTAGACAATGGGATTTTCATATATTAGTCCAAATATGTGAGAGAGTTGTTGAAGAAGTTTGGCATAGAAGACTCAAATCATGTTGGTACACCCATGGTAACCAGATGCAAGTTAACACAAAATCATGATTCTCCTAAGGAAAATCAAACAAGATACAGGTCAATGATTGGAGAATTACTCTACTTAACTCATACCAGACCAGACATCATGAATGTTGTGTGTATGGCTGCTAGATATCAAGCTAATCTGAAAGAATTTCATGTGACTATTGTAAAGAGAATTTTCAAATACCTAAAAGGAACAACCAATTTTTTTGCTTTGGTATCCTAAAGATGATGATCTTACCTTGAGTGCCTATACTGATGCAGATGGGGTAGGAGATGTAGATGAAAAGAAAAGGTCTAGTGGTGGTGCCTTCTTCCTAGGGAAGAAGATGGTGTCTTGGATGAGTAAAAAGAAGAATTCAATTTCCCTACCTACTGTTGAGGCATAGTATATTGCTACTGCAAATAATTGTACTCAAGTGTTGTGGATGAAATAGATGCTGAAAGATATCATAGTATATGATGAGCCTATTGTCCTTTACTAGTTCAACTCAAGTGTAATAAACATATCAAAGAATCTAGTGCTACACTCTAAGACTAAGCATATATCAATCATGTTTCACTTCCTGAGGGAGAAAGTGAGTGAGAAATACGTCAAACTAGAGTATGTGCCTACCAAAGAACATATTGCAGACATTTTCACCAGGTCATTTCCAAAGGATACTTTTGAGTATCTCAGAGGGATGCTAGGGGTGATTACCCCTCTTGATAAGAACTAGAGATGCATTTACTTGCATCAATCTGTGTGCTTCATAGCTATATTCTGATCTAGATTAATGTTTTTGTGGCTGCTACTCAGGGGGAGTAGTTAGATGTGTAGATATGTGGTTCAAAGCTTGTATGTGGAAATATAATGCTTATCTTTGTCATTGATGTCAAAGGGGGAGAAGAGCAATGTGGAAAACAACATGAGGAGAAGAGTCAGAATCTAAGGGGGAGTAAGTGATGATTGAGAGTTGCGTTGATGGTGCATTTCACATCATGTGTTGCCATCAATGCCAAAGGGGGAAATTGTTGGATGCTATGGTTGTGTTGCTGATATGTGGTTTTCATTGATGTCAACACTATTAGCATTGATGTATTGTAGGTTGTATATGTTGAGGATATTGAGAAAATTGTTAAAGAAAGAGTTGCAGGTTGACAGTGGAACAGTGAAGGTCATGAAGGTGTCTTACTCAATACGTTGATGATCATTAGTTGTGGACTAAAGGTTTTATTGTTGAGTATATCTAGTTTATCCATTGAAAGTTTTAGAGGTCCACATGAAGATTTAATCATGTTATGAATAGTTATGTTTTGACAGTGTTTTTGTGGCTTCAATTAGTGTTCCTGATTGAAGTTGATGTGATTCTAGTAATTTCAGTTGTTGCAGATGCTTCTCTAATGATTCATGATGCTTGTGGATGTTTGTAGATCATGCTCTATCTTTTTTTCATGTCTGCATTGATCAGTGTGCTTGTGGTCGGTGATTTTTCTCCTGTATGTTCAGGGTTTTATGTTCTTGGCCGACATGGTAGTTGTAACATGTTGTGGATCCTTAGAGATTAAAATTTCAATATTTGGCACAATTGAGGATATTTTTTGAAGTATTCATTATGTTGTGGTCGATGGTGTTTGATTCGCATTGAAAATTTACTTGTAAATTTGAGCCGACATTGTGTATATGTTTTATATTTTATTTTGGCTGACGAAGCTGTTGATGTAATTCCATATTGCGGATATATAAGAGTGGTTGTTTGTGCAAAGTTATGGAGTGAAGAAATTCTAGAGAAAGAGAAAGTGTGTGAATAGTGATCTAATCATTCGATTGCAGAGTAGAGTGTGAAGAATTTTGAGTGAAGTGTGAAAGAGTGTTTCTATGCTTAACGGGAACTGTAATCAGGCTTTTGTAGAAGCTATTTTATCAATTCATATGCTACGAATCTAATTCAAATTTTTATAAGATAGTGTGTCTTCTTTGGGTAGTGATCCCTCTTATATTTGAGCAGTGATCTCTAGGCAGTGTGCCTGAATGCATGTGCATTCCCATTATTCTTCATTATACTTTTAACAGGGTATGATATTATGGACTAACATCCACCGTAGTTTTTCCCCTAACAGGCTTTCCATGTAAAAAATCTTGGTGTTCTTTGTGTTTCTGATGTGTTGATTGTCTATGGTTTATTTTTCATTCATCAGATCTAAGATCAAGTTAAGTTTGAAAAGTTTAAATATTCTATGACAATTGATTCACCCCCCTTCCCATTTGTCTGTCCTTGTTTTCCCAACACTTTACTCTTTGGGGAAGCAGCCTCACTTTCAGGTTTGTTGTTCTTGCTTCGTGGAAATGGGGCTTGGTTGACCATGAGCATGGAAGAGTCATACGGTTCGAATGGAACTATGTCTCTACAATTTGCGCTATCAATAGCATTTTGGACCTCCACCTGAAAGATTTTTGCGGCTGTTTGAAACTCAGGGCAGTCCAACTCAGAATGCCTACTCGTCTTGTGAATCCTGCACCGTCCAGATAAGGCAACTTCGATGAGATATACTCCACTGGTTGTCTTCTCATTGCTAGTAGGCTGATCAAGAGGAGTGGGAACACCTCCATTATTCGGCCTTGTAGTACACGTTCGGTTCTTCCTCTATGAGGGTCTCCTTTCAAAATTCTGACTAGAGCCTTTCCCTCGCTCATAATTCTGCTTCGATGAGGTACCTACTTCGCGATTATCCCTATTGTCTCAATTGAGGTTAGCTTGAATTTTGTGCTAAGAATCTTGTAGCTGATTATTTTTATTCTTGAGGTGCATCATTTCCATGGACATATTTATGATCATCTCTGTCAACTCTTCTAAACGATCTTTCTCGATGGTACTCAGCTGCGATGTTTGATTCTGGAGAAAGAATGGTTGTGCTACCGGCTGGTTCTGTTGAGTGGGTGGGAATTTGGGCCCTTGTAGGTACATTGACAACTTTGATGGCTGTGCAAAGGTCTATATTTTTTGAGGCTACAAGTAAGGAGGCACAGGAGGCACCTGGTTCATGGGCTGCCCTGGACACGGCGCTATGGGTAGCTACAACACCTGATTAATGAGAGGAGTTTGGTGTTGCAAAGCTTATGCGAGTCCTTGCATCTGCATAGGATGGGAAACATGCCCCAAGGAAGGCAACAAACCTGAGATTTTTTAACCCAAGTTGGTGCTAGCAATAACTACATCAACATAAGCATCTACTAATCTGGTTGGAGCTAGTCACATCCTTTTCACCAATGCAGTCGTGAGGTGGTCTAATGCTACATAATATATGGGTAAGGCAACAACATCATTGAGCACATACGGGGATTGTAACCTTGTGTATGATCGTGGAATTGGTCATTGAAGGAGCTGATCGATTCATTGACTTCCCTTCAGATTGGCATGAATTGCCGATATAGCTCTGAAGGGCTGATTGGGATCTTATTCTTTTGTAAGAAGGAATTCATCAACAAGGCCCAAGATGTGATGGACCCCGTCGGTAAGTTGATATGCCAATAAAAGGCCTCCTCCCCCAGAGAGTAAGGGAAGAGCCTACATGCTACACCCTCATGAAAATATGCATATCTTTCAATGTTGCTTGGAAGATCTTTATGTGTTCTTCAATTTTCCTTTGTAGATCTCAAGGATTAAACTTTGTGCAAAAGCTCTTTGGGTTCTTAGGCATATCATGGTAATCATTAAAGAACAATGAGGAGGGATTATTTCCCAGCCAAGCCATGAGGGGAGGCAGGGGTGGTATTTGTTGCTGAACAGTAACCTAGGGCTGCATAGTGGCAGTGGCAGTTGGGACTACCCCTTGGACTTGGAGGGTAGGGACCGGAGTAGCACCCCGACTATGGGAAGAAAGTGGCTAAAAAGTAGCTTGGGACAACTGAGGAAGAAAGGAAAAGATAGAAGAGGAAGGATGAGTGTGAGGTGGATGGAAGAAGGAGAGAGTTGAAGATGAAGGTGAAGTGGATGGAACAAAGGAGGAAGAAGAGGATGCATCCCCTCTCTTAGTCTTCCTATCCCTTGTAGGGGGCTGGAGTTCCTGAAATTCCCCTTTGCTAGGTGTGGACCTTAAAACCCTATGGAATCTCTCAAGGGAAAATGATTCGGTTCAATCCAGCTTAACTAAAATTCCTTTCCTCTAGTGCCATTTTTTTATGGGTGTTTTTTGTACCTTATCAACATAAGCAACACATGAATGCACTACCTCTTTTGAAAGGAAATTTCTAACAACAAGTTGCTGAAAATTACCCTAAGGTCTCTCAGGTGTCAGGTCATGACATGCTTGGAATATCTCAGTTGATTCGATGTGATTTTGTTGGTAATCACAGAGCATACTTACGAAGTTAAGTTGGAGGAGAATCAGATCTTAAAATGGAGTTCTTAAGGTGGGAAAGTTATAGCATAACTGTTGTAGGTTCAAAATAGTAGTCTGGAACTCTTGTTACAACTTCAAATTTGGCTTCACAATGTGCAATGAACCTTGTTCAAAGTCACTATAAAAAGGAAAAAAAAAAGGCAGGGGAAGAGGGAAGTTCTTGGACCTGAAACTAGAAAAGAACAGTGATAATGGAGGACCCTACTATGGACAACCTTCCTAAAACTGAGTTCCACTTAACCAGATTACTTCACAGTCTCATGAAACTAGTGCAAGCTTCTAAGGACTGCAGTTATTCGACCATTCATTCCCCAAAAGCATGAATAAAAGATAGAAATTTAGTGCAGCCTTCAATTTATGCCCAGACTAACTTTACATATCCATTTACCATCAATAAACAACAAAAAAGTATGGACAAGGAAGGTTGCCAACACACAACATAATTCTTCAATATCAATGCACAATATTAACTAATCTACTAGCTACTTGCAAAACTCATAAACAACAAAGTAAATCTATTTAAATTAGCTAAATATGGGAGAAGAACCATGTAACATGCAATTGGAACTCAAGAATCCACCAAAGGCCAATGAACTTCTATTAAAATTCCAATAGCATGTCTTTACAACAACTCAACTCTCTCTTGAA
Organism: Sequoia sempervirens; assembly: GCA_007258455.2. NCBI lineage: Eukaryota > Viridiplantae > Streptophyta > Pinopsida > Cupressales > Cupressaceae > Sequoia > Sequoia sempervirens. The sequence goes on along the minus strand of VDFB02270651.1, from coordinate 255,215,922 downwards.
AATGAGAGGAGATCCCTATTTATAATGTTCAAAAAGAAAAATGAATGGCCAAGATTCAATCTCATTGTGTGGCTAAGATTCACTACAAATTAGGTTTTCACCTACCCCCAAATATTTTACAATATAAAATTACATTTTGTCATTTAGTCTATTTTGTCTTTATGTGGCAATGTTGTAGCTCTTTTGTCTTTTGTTGATTTCCTTTTACTATAGCTACTTTGTGAGGAACTCATCATCTATGATGGGATTTCCCTTGCTCTTCTTCACTATGGCATACTCCACAAACTTTACGATCAAGGCCTAGAGCTTATTCCACTTGAATATATCTAATTGAATCACTTGAAAGTTCAACTTCCTTGATCTTCTAGTGAGTACATCCCAGTCCTTGTCATGCTTTTGTGCATTCTTTATCAACTGTTCAAATAGAGTGAAGGCTCGTGCAACGAATCCCATAAAATTGGGTGTAAGTGCATCCGTGGTCCCGTTCTCCATTTTCTTGTGAAAGTAGGGCTTTATTTTCTTTGGGCCTAGCTCAATGGCAGGCACATCAAAATTTGTCATCAGCCTTAGGTATTCTTCATAGGCCGGCCTGATTTCTTCGAACCAATCAATATCCAGCTCCACTTTAAGGAGAACTCATTCCAACAATTCCTTTATGTGATCTAGGCTCAGCTTCCATGTCTCTACGAGCCAATGGTCACCCTCTACCAGAGCAAACTCCTTCTCCCAGGATTTATAAGGTATCTTGAGAATAGCCTCATGTTTGGGATATGTGATTTTGTATAGCTCTAGAAAGTCGGTGCAGAATTTCCATATTCCCTCAAGTATCTTTTGCACCTCCAAGAACTTGTTTTTTGTCGTAGCAGCACGGCCTATGCCCATGCCTCCATTATAGAGGACTTGTCAGAACTAATCCTCTGTGGCCTTTGTCCAATTCTTTCTTTTCTCTAACTTATCAATGTGATCCTTGGATAGAAATTTCGGTGGTGTCGAGGACATGGTGGGGAGCTCTTCAACTAATGACCACTACTAAATGTAAGTTGTTAGATCCGCCACTTTTTCTTTTAACTCCTTATAAGTCTTATCCTTATGCATCTAGTTCACAATAGTGGCAACGGACCCTTTGAGGCGATCAATTTTTTTCTCTCTCCTGGTCGTTCCTAGATCAAGGGTAGAAATATTATAACTTACCCCTTCTTCTCCCATAACTAGGGTGGCTATCTGCACTGTCCTGGATCCAGATGCATCCATTGTCAGATGGGATCTAATGTTTGGCTTCTTCTCCTTCTTTGTGTTGATTTAGGCTCGAGCCAAGATGGCTTCCAGTCTTTCTTTCAGATCCATTAGAGTTGGGGTTTTCTTCTCCAGTTGTTTCTCAAGCAATTCAAGCATTTGAGACTTCCCCTTTGGTGATTTGTGATCACCCCATTCTTCACGGGTGTGTTGGATTTCCAATACTTTGTTACTTGGAGTCCCCTGTTCTATCTTTTCTTCTTCTTCTTCTTTAGAATCTTAGATGAAGATAGTTTCTTTTCATGGGGATTGACCAGTTGTGTGTTCTTTCATGTTGTCCTCCCCTTCAGTACTTTTCTCTTCTTCTTGGCCATGCCCATGTTCTTCATGGTTTTCCATTTTCTATCTCTTTTGGGCTTCAACCTCCTCCTCAGGCTTATCTTCTTTCTTTTCTTCTTCTTCGTGTTGAGGGGGCATTCTTTCATCATGCTTGGGGCTCTTATCTTGTTCCCTAGTTGGAGGCTCAGTGTCTTCCTCCATTTTTTCATTTGATTCCTTTTCTTCTTCAAGAGGTTGCTTCTCTTCCTCTTCTCTGACATCCTTGAGCTATTTTTCAAGCTCCTTTTCTAGCTCTTGGTTGAGGGTTTCCACAATATACCAGGTTCCTGGCTCTTTAGTGTCTTACTCAGATGACCATGTTTCTTCCTCTTCCCATACCACTTCAACAATTGTAATATGTTGATACTTGGGATGCTCATGGTAGTCATTTTCTTCTTCTTCTATTCCTTTGGTAGCTTCCCTTTCTTGTCTCTCTAGCTCTTCTAATATCTGCATGGTTGCTTTCATTTCTAGTGGTTTGGTTGGAGGAGGAGGGACAGGGAGGTTTGCAACTATCTACACCAAGGAAGCTTCTATTGTTAGGTTCATTAATACCCTAGATAATTCCATTGGGATATTATGCATGTGGCAGGCAAAGGCTTCTGAGATTAATAGGGTAGGAATTGAAATTGTTGTTGTAGCCAGTGGAAGAGATGATGACAAAGACATGGAAGAAGAGGAGAGTGAAGAGGTAGTGGCAGAGGAAGATTCTATTTCCATGACTTGTGCAGTGGGTGGGGTGGAAGCAAGGTGGACTAAGATATCCACTATGGGTGGAGAAGTAGCAACCATTTCCTAAGAAGTAGGTCGAGGGGCAATAGTGGTGGCAATGTAAATGGCAGCAGTGATCGTAAGAGTGGAGGCAGTAGGTGGAGACTTTGGCTGCTCTACCTCTTTCTCTTCTCCCTCTCGGAGCTGGTCCTCTTGGATGGTGAGCATTTCCATGAAATTGCCCGATGTTTTTGGCTTCTTGGAGGGTTCACCCTCTGAGGCTTTCCTTGAATACAACTTGGGTTTAGGCTGCCTTTCAACTATCTCTTTTCTCTTTCTCAACCTGGTGGTGGGAGGAGATTTTGAATTTTCTCCAAATGGGTCAACAGTTGTCCCACTATCGGTCTCACTTCCTAGTTCATCTTCAAGTTATCCATATGTCAACATGAGTCCTTGTAACCCCAATTGGGCAATCTTCCCATCAATCCATTATTTTTTCCTTTCCTCGATTGGCTTTTAAAAAATATCGAGGTAATTGACCTCTTCTTCATTCCATTCAATTAATGGCAGTCGGAGGTTGGCAACTACACCGTATCGAGGATCAATTACTATATTTTCATCCTCCATTATCTGATCTGGTATAGGGAACATGTTGACCTTCTTAACAAAGTACGTCATCATGTGCATGTAGTGCCTCATTCACACTTCTGTATCATCCCTACAGTTGGCCCAAAATTCTTCAACATTATGTACGTGGGCCTGTTCCATCCCAACCATCTTCCTAAGCTTACCGTATGGATCCATCTGTGGCTAGGCAGTGTATAGCTCCAAGTTATACTCCACAAGTTCTTTATAAGAATAGTCCACACATTGGGATGTGTGGAGCTCATACATTCCCTGGTCGAAGGAAAGGGGATATGGAATCCCCACTCTATGCTTGTCACTTAGGAGGGTGTGGGCACATTATAGTTGTCGAGAGAGCCCAAGCAATATTGTCCGGTCATTTGGGTACTGGGGAAACTTGTATGGTTTCTTGGAGAAACCCTCGGATTGGATGTAGTTGAACTTTGGAAATTGAATAAACAAGGAGCCAAATTGGTAGATGTAAGCATGCACTGTGGGTAATTCTCCCTTCAAATTCACCTCCTAGCAGTCTAATGATATGGCCTATGAAGGCGTCATTGACCCTGCAATAATCCCTCTTAAATTTTTTGTACTAAAGTTGGGGATACTTATCATATACTTTTAACTCTCTCCCTGGAGTCTTGCTTGGAGCTACAAACAAGCCTCTGTATTGCATCCATTCAACAAGAAGATAGAACAAGTAGGATGTCATATAGAATCATTGAGTATTTTTCATGGCCACAAATTGGTCATGCAAACAATTACTGATCATTCCTGCCTAATAGAATTTGGATTTTCCTCAGAGGATTTCTTCAAAGAAGTATAACATCTATTCTTGAAATTAAGCTACGATCAGGAGGCCCATAACTCTATTTAATAGGGCTACCAAATCATGGTAATCCTCATAGAAGTCATTGCAGAAGAGCTATTGGGGTACCTTAGCTGCATTGCTCCTCTTTTCTTTTAACCAATATTGATTGATGATCTTTTTGAATTTGAGGGGGTCTTCATCCCACATCTACTTTCCATATTCCTTGGATGCTTCCTCCATATCTCTGAAGGTAGGGATGTGGAAGGTCTTCCCTATTGATTTGGTAGATAGGTCAGCTAAAACATTTCCATCCCTGTCTACTATTATTTTCATGTCCTCTTGATATGCCTCCCTACAAGCCATCACAAGCTTAGGAGCAATGAGAGAAGGTGGGAAACCAAAAAATTTGGCCAATCCACTGCTTCTAATATTTATGGAATTTTCTGTTGTAGGGTTGATTCGTACCCTTTGCTTGAATTCATCAATATCTATGTCCTAGAATAGTGTCTGAGATTTCCCTCCAATCTATTGTGACTTTAGAGTTAAGGGGCTCTCCTTGGAATTTGTACTTCATCTGGTCTTAATCCTCTTTGCCTCTAGGTGCTTTAGCTGGCTTCTTTCTCTTTTCTTTCTCCATGGCCGCCTCCGAAGGTCCTGCACTTGGTTCCATATATCCTGCGAGTAAGAGAGCAATAAATACATTGGAGCATGAAACATAAGGAAAGTTAGCCAAAATCTAGCAAACAATGTTAGATTAAATAATTCACCATTTAACATCCCAACATATCTTTCAGATTATCATTAGCCTTTTTATTGGAGGAATTTATTACAATGTGGGCACAAGGGTGCAGACTTGCCTAGGCTGATGGACATTTCAGAGGTAGCTGCAGAAGGGATGATAATCAAGGCATGGTGGCCCACATGTCCCATCCTACATCAAGATTTGATTATGGAGTGGGGTCCACCATGGAGGTTACTCTATTATGGTAGGTGGGCCAAGTTCACTTTGAAATTTTCAAGGCATTAGGCTCATCTTTCAAGCATGTGGGTACAGTAGGTTGTCTGGCTACTCAAACGGTGTTAGGAAGATGGTGGTCCACAAGTGGTGTTCCACTATGCGGGACCCATGGACTCAGAGGATGGTGGATGCTTCATTGTTGAAGTTAAAATCACTCAAAAGGATGCGGGTCAAAAGGTGCGAGAGGATGGTGGATCACAACCATTCAGAATGGCAAAGGCCAAACAAAGATCCAGTGAAAGAGGCCTGCATTGTTGGGTCCATGGAGGGCCTCCGCAATTACTTTGTTTATCATCTATCAGGGGGAATAAAAATGGTGAGAGTACACATAGTGGGCCGATAGAGGTCTATGGACGTTTTGGGACAACGGAAGCAATACGAAGGTCTGCAAACGATGACTCACAAGTGATGGTCCACCTGAGGTTTAACACTTGTTTGTTTTCATTTCAAGTTCAAATGGATGTGGGAGATTTGAGACCCGTAGTGTGGAAGGTCGGCAGGAAAAGGCCATTTGGAATGGTGAATAGGCTACGATGGCTCACTGATAGAAATCTGTTAGGCGAGGCCCACAAGGAAGCTCAAACTTAATCATCTAAGGTGCAAAGGAAAATGGCTCACAAATGGGAGGTCGGGACCCACTAGTTGGGTGGCTGCTAGGGTTTTGTCATTTTAAGTTACCATTTGTGCATCAATGAAATGCCAACGGAGGCCCATGTTGAATAATCTGCATCACTTAGATTTCCTTATTTTGATTTGGACGGCGGGCCAAACAACGTGGTACAACATGCAGTGAGATGGAGCTTGAAAGACAATTGAAATGGCAAAGCCAAGATGGAATTCCACAAGCGAAAGTTCACAAAGATGGACCCGTGATGAGCCTATGCCTAGGTATTTTTCCATGTTTAACTTTGATGGGCAATCAAAGAAGCACAATCTGCACATCAGGAAGTCGTGGTTAGATTATCATTTGGAACGAGAAAGTTTGAAAAGGCACTTAGTAGGTGGAAGCCCACAGATGCAGACCCGAGAGGGTCGATGGATCCCTTTGTTTAAGCTTTGCAAATTTGAACCAAGTTTGAGGAAGTCAAGTGGAGGGAGCCTTTCCACTGGAGTGGACCCAATGAGTGCAATCATCGTTTCAAGTTTTAAACATGTTATAGGAAGGTGACGACAATGATTATGACACGGACCTATAGAGCACATATGCTCTAGTTGAAGAATAGCTGCAGTGACCAGGATTTTTGCACACAACCTATAGGGTGATCTTTGAAGTTTTCAAAATTTGAAGTTATGGGTTTTGTTCACCAAAATTTACTCTAATTAAATTTTGAGTTTTCTTCCTTCAAATTTAGCAATTTTATACAAAAACAAAAGAAAACATAAACATGGCTCATGGCAGAAAACCTACCTATGAGGCCCAATGAAGAAGGCTTAGAAAATAGTTGGCAAAAGCTTTAGATCGGCAAACAAACTCAACAAGCACAATAGCAGCATTGGGAGGAGGTTCTCTGACTTGCTCTAAACAACTGACAAGTGAAAATGATAGCTCAAATCAAGTTACTTATAGAAAATGGTGCATTTAATGTACCTCATTAATGCTCATATAGTGTCATTGGTGGGTAGTCAATTTGAAAATAGTCATGGGAATGGCAGAGTCCGCTTGGCAGATGACAATCGGGGCTCGGTCATTCGACTAGTCAGCAATGAAAATGATAATCGATAAGGTAGGTTCCATGGCATGGAAGGTCATTGTGTGAAGGCCATTCAGAATAGCCGAGGATCCAAGGAATCCCGCATGAGGTTGCCCGCAAGGGTGGACCCACCCGGATCAAAGGGTGCCAGCTCTAAAGAGTGAAGGAAAACAACTAAGGGACTTCCACAAAGGCCTAAATCCTTGAAAATTTGAGGGGGAAAAACATGGTCACTTCAAGATGATTTCCATAAAACTCACCAACCAGTTAAAACACTAAAATAGGTGGCACACAAAATGAGACAACGACAAGACATCGTAGCAAAGTGAAAAGAAAGAGGATCCCCGTTCCGAATGGGGTGTGTGTGCTATTGGCACAACATGTCTGATATGACTTGGCAAGAATTCTTAAATGTTGATCAATTTAGACCTGAGCATTTGCGACCTCAGGTTTATCCTCAACCTCATAGGGCTAGGAGAAGAGTGAGTTTTGTTGAATCCACTCCTAGAACCCCAACTTCTGGCACATGCCCTAGAGTAAACCCTCTTGCAGTTGAATAGACCATAGAAATTAGCTCTTCTGAGGTAGAGCATTTAGACAAAGAAAGTTCCTCTTTAGATTCTAAGGATGATGTTCCTCTTGGAATCTTGATTCGAACTAGGGAATAGAAGAAAGAGGAAAAAACAAGGAAGGGTAAAGCTAAAATAAACTATAGGAAAGAAAGTGCCAAGCTTAAGAAATGGAAGGCTGACACTATTCTTTCTGCAACCAAAGAAAAACATGAGAGCCCTCCTAGAAAATCAAGACTAGTTGGGCCAGCCTTTGGTGTGTCTCCATAGGGAAGCCCTAGGATTGGAAAAATTTCACAAGAAGACAAGAGGCCCTAATGGGGCAGGTGAATATTGAGGAAAGGGACATATTTGAGGAAGCAACAAATGCAACATTGGCAGACCTTGCTACCATCGTTGAACAAATTGAGAGCCAAGAGTATGAAGAAAATCAGGAGCTCATGTAGCAAGAGTAGAAGAAAGAGTTCCTGTAGCAAGAGCAAGAACAAGAGGCCCTACAACCAGAACTGGGAGAGCAGTCAGCACCCCTATAGCCAAAATTGGTTTAAAAAATAGAATCCTTGCAGCTAGAGCCATATGAAGAGCAAGCATCAGTGCCAAGAAATTTTTTGGTAGGAATACATAGGGCCTCTTATTTTTTAATGCACATGGTAGCTGTGAATTTATGGAATGAGATACAAAGGAGGGAAGAAGAATAGAAATAAGAGAAATGTAGGTTGAAGAAAGAAATTCAAAAGATAGATGAAGATATTGAAGATAAGAATGTAGAAATTGTTGCTTTAGAGGAGAAAGTGGATAATATGGCAGCCCTAGTACCTCAGATATTAAAGTGTAGGAGTCCTCCAAGAGTTTATGTTCTATATTTGAAGGAGAAGCATCTTTCTTTTAAACTAGCAAGGATTTTTTTAGGTTTGAATCCTTCCATTGAGACTCCTCTTGAATTTTTCAATGCTTATCAGATTTCTCCTCTTGAAATGAATAATTTGTTGTGTGAATTCTATTTACATAATTATGTTGTGTCCCAAGATGATGATTGGAATCCTTTTTTGTATGTTGGGGATGTCCAATTAAGGGTATTTATGTCTTGGATACAGAATGAGATTAGTTGGGGACAACAGTTTAGGGAATATAGGAAAATAGAATCCAACACTCCCCTGTCCATCAGGGCTGAATCTAGAAATCCAGGGGACATTTTCAATGATTAGCACAAAATTCTTTGTAGACCAAGCTATGGCAGTAGAATTCTACCTAAGAGAGAAGCAGTTTATAGAGAATATGAGGAGGTAGCAAAAACCATAGGAGAATCTATAAAAGGATATTTGGCACAGAGGTGGAACAATTTGACTAATGAGTTAAAATAAGTTGAGCCTCATTCTCTGTAAAACTATGTTGTAGCATGTAAGAGAGTTGATAGATATATACAGATTGGAAGGAAAAAAGGACAATTTTAGCTCCCACTAAATTTTTAGCCACCTATCCTACTATGGCCTGTACCAAATTTTAGGTACTACCAGTATGATATAACTGCAGAAAGACAAAGATGGAGTAGATTGGATAGACAACAAGGGTTCTATTGGGATCCTAATTCACGCACTGCAAGAACTGATGTAGGACAGTTGATAGTTGCAAATTTCAGGGCATTAACCAAGCAAAAGAACAACCCTTCCTCTACTAGAGGACCAACAAAGCCTTAGGTTGGGGGGAGTGATGAGTCTAGTTTATGACTCAATTTTGACAGAGTTTATTATCTATTTGTTGCAGTTGTCATAGACTTTGATACTTGGATGTTGACCTTTTTATGATATTTCCTCAAAAAACATAGACATTGGGCATAAGCTATTTTTTAATCTTTAAATTGCATTGACATGCTATATGAACCATCTATGTTAATTTTAAATGTGGATTAATGAATGTTACTTTAAGATAGTTACAAATATGTAATTATTGTGCGTACTAATATTGTTATGCAGATATAATTAGTAGCCTACAAAATTGAGGAAGATTCTGCTAGCTGGTCACTCGCCATCAAATTCAACAAGGTGATTGTTCAAAGGTCAACTGGAGGGAAGATTCTTAGTAAGAGGTAAATTTCTAGTTCAAATCAAAGGATTGTAACTGTCTTGCAACTGTCTTGTAACTGGTCTTAATTGCTTGTTGAGTGAATATAGGAGTTACTGTTGTGCTAGATCTGCGTTAAGGAAAACATGCTTGACTAGATTCCATGCATGCATAACCTCCTCTCCATTTTTCATGCTTTCCCTAAAGTGGCATCCTCCTAATCTGTTGGAGTTGACCCCTTGCTAGGTAGTCAGTTAGTAGATTTTCTTCGTATAAATAAGACTCGATTGCTCCTTCTCGAGAGGTTGATTAATCTAATGATGTACTAGCATTCTTAGTTTTCCAAGTAATATAGTTATGCTGCTCATTTGTACTCATGTTTTCCAATGAATAAAATGAAGTTATAAGTTCATGCATCTAATTTTACATTTGTCTTAAGGGATACTCATCAAAGGGGGCCCACTTGGTGAGCATTTCATCCTTTAGCTTAGTTATTATTTTTTGTTCAACAATTAGTTAAAATCTGGCACTATTTGTTCCTACAACCACTAGAATTCCATTCTATGAATGTTCCTACAACTAAAGCAGATAGAGTAGTTTCCTTTTTGTTTGCCCAGATTTTCATTTCTGCCATGCACTTTAGCTTAGTATAGTTGTTGGTTGATGTTCATCATTTATGTTATTTCTTTCCAAGCAATTTTCTTTTAGAATTATGTCTTTCCTAGCTATAAGATGAATAATGCTACCTTGGGATTCCTAGTGCACATATTATGCTAACCCATTTCAAGTCTACGTCCCTAGGTTGACAAGTTAAATACACCTTCATGATGATTAAAATAGCTATTTAAATTAGATGTCCAATCTCTAAATCACAACTTTATGGGCTTAGTTGCTAGATCATTGTAGGAGGCCAACAAGTACTACCCTCCCAATCCACCCACTAACAGTGGATCTCAACATTCCAATATAGAATAGTTCATGGAAGTCAACCCATGTCCTTCCCTTAAGGAAGGTATGGTTAATTAACCTAAACTCTCAGTTGAGTAATATCTTAGCAATCCAGTTAATGTGTGAATGGCTAACCATGTCATCATTAAACGATCAAATAAAATCATTTCTTCACTAATCATAAGAGGCATTAAACCACCACTCAAATTTGATAGGACCCAATACGCTAGCATGGGAGTTCCTTCTCAATCATAGTATCCTTAGAGTTCTCAGGTTTATCTAGACCCATCAGTCCCTCAAGCCCCTCAAGTTACACCACAAGATGCCTAGTATCAACTAGGATTCATGAATGATGTGTGTTATTGAATTCCACCTTCCCCTATTCAGATTTTAGTTAGAGGAGAAGCACCCAAAGTCAACAATCCACAAGGTCATATGTCTATTCCATCTATACCTCCTCTCCCAAAATATCAATCAAATCAACCACTAGGGAATAATGGGGGTACCATGTCCAATCTGCTAGCATTTCCCCCCCTCATGCCCCTCTTTATTGAACATGACCATTGACACAATCGACACCATCATTTAACCCTAGCCATTCAGTCCCACAAAAACAACCATATTATCATCAACCATAACCACAAAATACTCATTTCATCCCACAAAAAAAACCATCTTATCATCAACCATAGCCACAACATGCTCAATCCATCCCACAACCATAACCATCTCCTTAACCACAACCACAACAATAATCCCAACCTCAAGTTCAACCACAACCCCAACAATAATCATCACAACCCCAAGACAATCCATCCTCTCAGTAGCGATATCAATTGCAACCTCCGCATACATATTCCAATCCACCTCCTCATTATTTTTCTACTCGCTATCATCAACCTATGCCTTTTTGTTGAACATCCTCCATCAGATACTTAGTATTAGCTGCCTCCACCACCTAACACCTCGCAACAATAATGCACCACATCCAATCCCAATTATCGATATTCCCAAAAATAATCCCAACAATATGCATGCTACATTAACCCACAACAGCTCACATCAAACACATATCAACAATAATACAATTTGCAACCACCACCATTTGTCCCTCAACAACATAAAACTTATAACTATAAATCAAATACATCTATTTACCAAGCTCCCTCACCATATGGTGGTATTCCACAAGCTCCATCCCAACAACAACCTACATCATCACCCTATTATCAACCATCACCCAACCAACAACAAACCTACACCAACCAATATCAACAAGCATAATCATGCCTTTAGTCATCATAAATTAATCCTACTTTTGATCAATTACTTCCACCACCGCTAACATATTATCAATATGCTCCTTATGATCAATCCAATCCCACGGGTCCTTCCTTATCTGCACCTATTAATAAAGAATGGGAAGAGATGAAGGTTTCCTTGAAGGATTTAGAAGCTGGCACATCATCCTTTAAGAAATCCTTCAAGTTTTATGAGATTTGTCCATATCCATTTGATCCATCAATCTCCATTATTCCTTTTCAAAAAAACTTTGAGATTCCAAAATTTGATAAGGGAAAGGGAGATCCACAAAACCATTTGCAAAAAAATTACATACATTCTAAGAGGTCTTATTTAATGATAACTATCTTCTTCATTTGTTCCCTCATAGCTTGAGTGGACGAGTTTTAGAATGGTTCCTACATCTCCCTCATGAGTTAATTTCTACCTTTTATGATTTATCAAAAAAAAAATTTGACTCACTTCTCTTATAATTTGGAGAAGGATATAGACACCATGGACCTCATGGAAAACAAACAACATAATGGGGAGATATTTGCTAGCTACTTGCAAGGGTGGCGAGCCCAAGCCAATCATCTTAAGTGTAGCCTTCCTAAAAAGGAATTGGTGGGAATCTTTGTTGAAAACCTACATCCTAAGATGGCTTATAACTTGTGCATCCACCTTCGCTAAAGTCATAGAAAAAGGAGTCACTATTGAAAATGCTCTTATTGCTAAGGGACATAAGACAAAGATAAACAATTTGGTGATAAATCTTGTTATAAGAACAAGAACAAGAATGTATTTAATGATGGTGTCACTGATACCAAGCATTTCTAGGTAGCTAATTCCTCTCAACAACAACAAATTACTCCCCAACATCCAATGACCAATGTCACATCTATGCCTCAAGGGGTACCTTGTCCTCCCAATCAATCCAATTAATCAGGTCAAGGAAATGCTATACGAACATTCACTCCCTTGGGAGATCCATTAGACATGGTATTTTTTGATGGGTTTTTTTGCACTTCTCAACACATAAAACACACAAGTATGATGTCTCTCTTGAAAGGTGAAAAATTGTAACTAAGTTTCAGACAATCACCTCAAGGTCTCTTGGGTTTTAGGTCATGACTTGCAAAAACAACTCAGTTCTCTGTTGTGATTTCCTAGTAATCACAAGGGGCCTTTATGGTTCACTAAGCTTGGAGTTTTCTTGGGTTTGTAAATGGAGTTTCAAAGTTCTAGAAATGATGAATAGTGACTATAATTTCAAAACAACAAGTTGAAACTCACTTATGTCATCAGATTTGGCTTTACAATGATGTTGAAATTTGAGCCTAACTTTAGATTTTAAAAGAAATACCAAAAGGAAAAAGGTTTAGAGGTTTTCCTAATTCTACAACTAAGATTAACAGTAACAATGGAGGATGCTACAGTGGAAAGACTTCCCAAACTAGGTTTTACTTAGCTAGGGACAACCCACAGTATCGTAAGACTAGTGCAATCTTCAAGGGGTATTTTCAGATTTTCAAACTATAAATTCACCCATTAAGCATGACCAAATAGTTGAGCTTAGGTGTAGCAAAATAAACAAGCTCAAACTAACTTTACACAACAATTTTTCATCAACAAAGAACCAAAAGATGAGCTGAAAATGCATCAAACACTATAGCATACATCCACCATTAAAGCACAATAGGAACTACTAATAGAAATGAACTTAAACTAAAATAAAAATATTGAAATTAACTATTGGAGATAGAATCATGCACACATGGAGAGAAACACACAAGAAACCATTAACTCAATGCTTTTCTTATATTTTGTAGTAGAATGTCTTTACACAACAACTCATCTCTCTCTTTGAAAATGAGAGGATGCCCCTATTTATAGTTTTCCAAAAGAAGAATGAATGGTTAAGATTCATTTACAATGAGTGGCTCACATTCATTCTTAATTAGGGTTTGACCTAACCACAATATTTTACAATATAAAAATAGACCCTTTTGTATTTTCACTATGTTGTCATGTAGTCTATTTTGTATTCTATCTAATTTTATCCTTTTGAGCTATTTTAGAAAATATTCATCATCAATGATAGGTTTCCCAACATCTTTCTGTAGAGTGGAATATTCTACAAACTTTTCAATCATAGCCAACAACTTCTTTTCTTTAGAGAACTCATATTTGGAGATTGTGAAAGTAATTATTTTAAATCCTTTTACTATTTTCTCCCAGTGCTTGGTGCACTTTGGTGCAGCTTTGATGATCTTCTCTGACTCTATGAAGACTCTAGTAGCAAAATCCATAAAATTGGTTGATAAAGTGTCATCGGACCCCTGCTCCACCTTCTTGTGGAATTCCCATTTAATAGCCTTTGGATCCAACTCCAGGGCAGGCATCTCATAACCTATCATCATCTTCAAATAATCATCACTTTCAACCTAGTGTTCTGCAATCCACTCATGATAGGCTTCTAATTCCTATAGGGCCTTTTCCAAAATCCCTTTCCTATATTCAAAATTCATTTGCAGGCCTTAGGTAGCCAATGATTTTCCTTGGGTAGCCCCAACTCCTCCCAAATTTCTTGAGTGGGCTTGAGAATGCTCTCTAGTTTTGAATATGTAATCTTGTATAGTTTTGGGAACTTTTTGTAGATGTCCATTTCCTCCTCAACCTCTTTTTGCAACACTCAGAATTCATTGTACATTTTGGGCACGTGGTGGATGCCTTTGTCACCTATGTCAATAACCCTATTGAACTAGTTCGATGTGGACTTAGTCCAATTCTTCATTATTTCCATCTTATTCACCAAATGAAATCCATTGGAGCTTCTTCTCCTAATGAGATCCATTGTTGTATATAGACAGTTAGTTTTGCCACCTGTGCCTTAAGCTCTTCCTTCATGGATTTTTCTTTGTTCATTTATTGCATGATGGTGGATACGAACCCTTGGAATTCATCAATATTTTTTTTCACAAGATTCTAGGCCTAGATTGATGGTAGATATTTGGTAGTCCTGGCCATGGATGGTATCTATGTCCTTTCCCACAGTGGGAGTGGCCACTTGAAGTGACCTAAACCCCAAAGCATTAGTAGTTATGTGGGACCTGATCTTTGGCTTCTTCTCTTTTGAGTCTTCACCTGGGCTTTGGAAAAGATTGTCTCTAATCAAGCCTTGGTATCAACAACTAATGGAGTCTTTCTCTTTAATTGTTCCTCTAGCCATGAGGGGACTTCTGTTTGAAGTTTTGGGGATTCATGATCCCTCCCCTCTTCCTGTTCCTTTGAAGGCTCATTCCCTTCATGCTTGGGAGCCTCTCCATCATTTCTTTCATCTTCATCTGGCTCCTCTTCTTGCATAACCTTCCCTTTTTCAAGCTTAGTAGTTCTTGTATCTTCTTTAGCAATATTATCTTCTTGTGTTTCCCCCTTATCTTCTTCAATTTATTTCTTGGGTTCAACACTCTTTTCTCTTGTATCCTCTTCTTCTTTATCCTTTTCTCCCTCCCTTTCAATAGGAATTTCTTCATCCTTCAGGCCCTCATCTTGGATAGTTTGATGGGGTTCATCAGTTTTACCTATTTCAATAGCCATATATGTTCCCCCTTCATTGGAAGAATGTTCCTCTAGGTTTACTTCCTCCTCTGCGTGCCCCTTAGGTTGTTCTTCTTCCAGCTCTTGGTCGAGGGTCCCAACTTCATAATAATCGTCAAACTTTCCAACATCTTCCTCCTCAATCATTTGTCTCCCTTTTTCATTTGAGGCTAATTTATCTATATTTACCCTTAGTCCACCCTCAGGATGCTCAAAATAATCCTCCCCGTTAGAGTCTTTGGGCTCTTTAGTGATATCTAAGGCTTCTTCCTTGGGTTGCTCTGTGTTGGGCCTCTCTGTTTCTTTAGAAATTTGCATTTTCACCTCCATCTTTGGTGGCTCAGTAGGAGGTAGATGGAGAGGTAGAGCGGTGACATGTTGGGCCATTAACACTTGGACCTTAGGGCCAAGGATCACCCTAGAGAGCTTGGATGGTACATTTTTCATGTAAGCAACAAAGGCATGCAACAGGGTGAGAGGTTCCATGGAAGTTGTTGGTAGGGATGATGGTAGAGTAAATAGAGTTGGTAGTGGATGTGGGAGTGAGGAGGATGATAGTGGAGAAGTAATGGAGGAAGAAGATTCCAACACCACCATGGGAGCAATCAGGTAGGCAGAGGTGAGGTGGACAAAGATGTCCACAATAGGTGGAGATGAGATGGGTAATGATTTTGGAGTGGTAGGGGATGGTGCAGTGGTAATAGCAACAGTGGTTGATGGGAGAGTAGTGGTGGGTGGTGGCAAGCAAGGTTGATTAGCTTCTTCTTCCTTTTCACGTAGAGGGCCTTCCTCCTAGATAGTGGGCATCTCAAGAACAAAGGTTCTCATTCTCTTAGCTTTCTTCGGTGGTTTCCCTTTAGTTGATTTCCTTCTGTATACTTTATGCTTGGGCTTCTGCTCAAATATGTATTCTCTCTTTCTTGCTCTGGTGACAGTCAAAGATTTGGGAGCCTCACTTGATGACCCCGTAGCAGTGCCACATTTTTTTAACTTTCTAGCTCATCCTTGAGCTCCCCATATGTCAACTCTACACCTTGCTCATGCAACTAAGTGATCTACTCATCTATACATTCTTTAGTTCTTTGTTCAATAGGATGGGTGATGGTATCCAAGTCCATGATCTCTTATTCAGCTGAGTCAATTACTAGCAATGGTACATTTGACAAAGCATTATATCTTTTATCCAAAATATTGTCATCTTCAACAATTTCATTGGGCACTAGGAACAAGTTGATTGATTTCACAAACTGTGCAATCATCCTCATGTAATGTCCCCTTCTAACCTCATGGTCATCATCATAATTTTAAAAAAAGTCCTCAATGTGGGGTCGGTGGGCATAATTTCATCCAACCTATTTCTTCAATTTTCCAATGGTATCCAAGCCTCCCTTAGATGTATGCAACTCAAAATTGTACTATGTGAGCTCCTTCTCGGAGTACTCATCACATGGGGCAGTAGGGCAAGAGTACATTCCATGTCTGAACATGAGGGGATATGGGACCCCAACATGATTCTTATTCTTCAATATGGTGTGGGTAGTCTGTAACTACCGAGTAAGTTCCAACAACACTATTCTATCATTTAGATAGTGGGGCAACCACTAGGGTCTTCCTGAGAATCTCTCTACTCTCATGTATGTGAATTTAGGGAATTGGATGAACAAATATCCAAATCCCTTTATGACTTCCTTGGCACTATGTGATACTCTCCTATGATAATCTCCAACCAAGGTTCTGATAATGTGCCCAATGAAGGCATCATTGGCCCACCTGTACTCTTTCTTAAATTTCTATACTACAGTTGAGCATAGCAGTCATATACCTTAAGTTGTCCCATCTTTTTTCCCAGTACTCCAGCACAATCCTTTGGACACAAAAAAAGTAACCCTTCTACTTTTTCTGATGTTTAGGCCCTCCTAGTGGATTTTGGCATGATTTTTCCTAGATTTAATGTTTTAATGTGGCCAACACATTCACATTAGGTCTTGGACCCTTGAGAATCATTAAGAATTCTAGGATTTCTTGTAAAAGTGTTGTGAAGTGTTGTAACCCACTTTCACACTTTTCTAGGGACCTTTCATTATAATTCACCTAAATAATCCTTGTTTATCACTTACCAAGTCTCATTTCAAAGTGTTGTAAATAGTTGTAACAAACTCTCATGCTTTTCTAGGCTTGGCATCACTAATTCAACCCTTTCTTATGTTTAAATGACCCCTTAATGCACTTTTTGGCCCTACTTAAGTGTATTTTTTAGAATATTCCCATTAAACCTTATTAAATGCACTTTAATTCTTGACACCCAGTAAAATTGCTCCGGTGGGACTAAGTCACCACCTGGGGTGACTTAGTCCCACTAGGCACAAAAATAAAAGTAATTTTATTTTTTTGGTAGGATTTTATTCTCTTAACCTTGAGGTCAACCTATGATGTGTTATTTTTGGGAAATATTAGAAATTCAATATAAATAAAGGGTTTTCCCCTCATTTTGTATCTCGTAATTCCCCATTCATTCACTAAATTGGGGTTTGACCGAGGAAAACCCCTATCCTCTAACCCTTAACCCTTTTTCCCTCTTTACATGTGTGTTTGTAGGTCTTGTATGTAGATTTTTCAAAGAGGAAAGTGTTAAAAAGGTGTTGTCAATCCATCAAAGTCATTCAAGTCAACAAATCCCTAATTGAAGCTTGGAGACCTCTTTCAACCTATTTTCTGTAGAATTTGAACTAGACACCTATCAAGAAGGGAAGTGCAGACTAAAAGCTACAAATTCCTGCCATGAATTTCTCAAGATTCCTAGGTGGACTAAGTCACCATTTGTGGTGAATTAGTTCCACTGCCAGGCCTAAAAATTTGATTTTTATATTTCTGAGTACCCATTTGGCAGACACTTGTTTCGACAAAATCTCCTTGAAATAGGACTAAGTCACCCATCTTGGCATAAGTGTCCCAATCAACTTTTCTAGTCAAATTTGTAGGATTCTAGAGCCTCTTGGCATAAAATTTCAAATTCCACGTGCAAGTTTCCAATCTTGTTTAATTCTATTATTGTTTACTTGCATTCTTAGGTGTTTTTGGCATACATCACTGTGCTTTCAAATAACTTGCATTTCTTAGGTATTGCTTTAATAAGTCATTCATTTTATTAGTTTATTGAATTTATACATTGTATTTATGCATATTGCATCCATCCTTGCATTGATTTTGAGTGTATACATTGCCCATTTTGTCCCATCTTTCTCCTTTTAGGTGAAAAACCCTAGAAGTGTTAGAAAGCATTTGGGTGCCATAATCTTAGTATACAAGTCCAATCCTTTATATGGGAACTTAACAGCCAGGAGGTAGACCAAATATGAGGTCATGTAAAATTGTGAAGTCTTCTTCACTACCATGAACTAATTATGCAAATTCTCACTGATAATCTTTTCCCAGTGGAATTTAGTAGTGCCTTAGAGGATCTCCTTGATGAAATAAAGCATCCACTCCTCAATGAATGTGGAAGTGGGAATTCCCATTACTCTGCTAAGGAGAGTCACCAAATCATTAGTCTCTTCTACAAATTCACTTCTATATAGTGTTTGGGGCACCTTGTTGGCACTTCCCCTCTTTTCCTTCAGCCATGTTTGATTTATTGTTCTCTTGCACCCAATAGGATTGCATTGCCATATTTACAAATCGAATCCCTTCTCGATTTCCTCCATTTCATCAAAGGTTGGGATGCCAAATTTCCTCACAATAGACTGGGTAGATAGGTCTTCCAGTACTCTCCCATCCTTGGTGACTATTCTTTTGTTCTAAGAGTGATAGCATTCTCGGCAAGCCATTACTAGTTCTAGAGAAACCAAGGTGGGAGGAAAACATATTACCTTTGCAAGGCCACTTTCCTTTATTCTTAAAGACTCTTCTATTGTAAGTTTAACCATGACCCTTTGCTTGAACTCATTGATATTGACGTGCCCCAGGTCCGTGTAAGTGATTTTGTCCCAGTTGGATATGATCTTGAAGGTGCACTTGACCCCATGGAATTGGTACTTCATCTGCTCCTTTTCCTCTTTCCCTCTGGGGGTCCTTGATACTCTCTTTCCCTTATCAACTTTCTCCACTGGCTTCTCTAATGGTCCCTCTATAGGTTCCATAAATTTTGCACACAAAAGGTGTAGTAAGTGTTTTAATAGATTAGGAGGGCAAGTGTTAGTCAAACCATGCAAAAATACCATTAATTACATCCATGTGCTCTTCAAAGATCATATTTATCATATTTCATCATTTGAGGCTCATTTGGGCATTTTACAACAATGCGAATCTGGAGGTGCATGTTTCCCCCTACAAAAGCCGTCAGACTGAATGTCATAAGGGAATGACATAGGGAAGAGGGAATTCTATAGACAGCCACCTGACTATGGATTTCTACATGAAGTGATTGACAAGTAAATTTGGCACAAAAGTATTTGACATGTGTACAAATTGGTTACGAAGGTATGTGCGATCAATACCCTTCATTGAATCAATCTTCAATGCTCTTGTAGGTGGAGGGAGGTGGAAGCAATGATGTGAAAAGATATTGGGGCTTCTCTGTTAAGGAGTGGCCTTAGACACACAACCTCCCACAAGAAGAGTTATGCATGGCAGAACCCGCAAGACATCCTGACATCATAAATTTAGTTCTTTTTAGTTCGGCATATGCAGGAGATCATAATCTATCTTTTACCTTTGAAACATTGGCCACTTTGTGGAATGTGGGATTTGGAATTATGGAGGATGTGATGCAGGGCATCTTTAATTCTTTTCCCTTAGAGAGAAGCTTTGGACCAATGTCGTTCCATGAGGGGTGGCCTTGCATGAGTGATTGGTCTTGGGATTTTCTTTGGTTGTGTTTAAGGTTAAGCTCACAACCATTGGGAATATGGGACCCACACTATAGATGGATGTAAGAGGATTTTTCATAGTACAACAGCTTTGTAAGAATGTATTTTCGATAAAGGTGGTCCACATAGGGAAGCCCACAATGGCATTAGGACTTGCAAAATTGTCTTAGATGCATCCCAAGAATTCATTGAAGTTCAAGTTTATACTGTCAGTGATTAAACTTAGGGATTTGGAAATGCAATGTGTAGGGTCTGCGAGATGGGGTAGTGGATTGATTTTGTCATTAGGAACGACACTAGGGAAAACAAAGTTTTTCCTAGGGAAACCCGCATGAGTGGAGCCATAGAGTGTGGTAGCTTGGGGATTTCATCACTTTGATTTTGAATATAAGGCTTCACGAAGGTGATTGATGTGCCACCCGCACAACAGAGAGCTGTGTGAAGTTTATCACCTAAGTGACAAAGGGGATGGAACAAACTCCTGTAGAGGGAATCCTGTGAGAACCGACCCACCATGATTTTTCTACTCAATGCTCTCAAACCCTTTTCATTTGAGTTTGCACATATGGATGTCGACAAAGCAAGGTGGGATCCCTTGAAAGCTTGGCCATAAGGAATGATGATAGGGTGGAGGCGATACGCGCGTGGAAACCCACAATGATGAATCAATATGACCCTAAATAATTAAAGGGTTTTTTACTAGAGGCTTTGTATCTTGTGGAAACAATGGGAGAGGAAACCACAATGCAAAGATTCATGGTGGCTTAGACAATAAGGGTGACAAAGGTGAAGCAGAGCTTTGCTCGTAGGGGCCCGCAAGAGCAAACCCAGTACAACATTTCTCTTAGCAACTTTGACTCATGGGTTTAATGTTTAGGGGTGAGCAAAAGTATAATGTGGGGTCTGTGAAGTGGGCAGCCATCCTAGCACAACCATTAGACAATGGTCATGGAGAGGCAACACCCCATGGAAGGGATCCAACAAAGGGCTTCTCAACTTAAGATTTTGTCATTTTGCTCAAGTCTAAAGGTCAACACAATGTTTTCATGGTGGTTAGCCCTAAGGGATTTACTACTAAGCATGGTGTGGGAAGATCATAGTTCCACCATTAATGGCTCGCGAGGGCTTCATTCCCTAGGATGGATATTTCTAATTTTATCGGTTGTTTCAAAGGTGGAGTCATAAAGTACCGACCCCTCTATTAATTTTATCTATTTTAAAGTGGAATTTTAGGGACAGGTTTCCTAATTGAAAGAACTTGCAGGAGGCATTCCTAGGGTTTAGAAAAAAATAGAATGAGAAATTTTACCACTGCTTAAACTTTGATTCACAAATTCCTTAAACCCTAACCTACACTTTATTGAAAGTGTCGGAATGACGAGTGGTGAAGAACCTAACGCTTACCTCGGCCACACATGTTGGATGAAAGAACCCAAGGTGAAATCCTTGAATCTTCACGTGCAAAAGGATGCAACATGCTCTTTTGAATTTCAAAACTCCAGGTGAAAGTGACAGCCAAGGAGATGTCTATTTATAGGAAAACACACCATTAATACCCACATTTATTACAAGTATGGTAGACATCAAGTAGGTGGTGCTACGAAAACTTGTGGGTCGGAGGACATCCAGCAAAAGATCATGTAGAAAAGATTGATGGGGGTGTCGTGGTGTGGGTGGACGTGAAGTGATGGATGCAAGAAATGGTGAAGCATGGATGCAAGTTTGCTAAGGGAGACTTTCCCCTACAAGTCCACTAGGGGCAACAAATGTGACGACTTCTAGTGGACGTAAGCCCATAGTGTAACTTTTGTAAAGGCTTAAAACTTGGTGAGATTTGGATAGGTGAACTCAGACAAGATGTTTTAGCAATCCTCAAGGCATGTGACCATTTTAAGCTCAAAGATAGGGGCATGCAAAACAAGGCAAAAACCAAATGACCTGGTGAAGATGAAAAGGGAAAGAGGTGGGGTCCCCACTCTGAATGGGGGCATGTGTGCTATAGGTACAACAAATGGTGACTATATTGGGAGAACACTCCCAAGGGTTTGAAGGGTAAGGATTCATCCAAAACCTAGAGTCTTTGGTTTCGTGGACCAAAAGTAAGTTTCCCCAAATGAACTGAGGCTCAAAGGAGAGCATAATATTTAGTTGAATCAGGTCCCAAATACCTTAGAAGTGTGTGTGCACAATGAATTAATTTTTCTCCCTTAGAAACTATAGGGAATAGTGGCCAATCAACCAAGGAAAGCTACATAGGTAATCTAACTCCAAAAGTTACCTGGACATTGCTCTGCTACCAGTTAGGCATCCATAGCCCCAATGGAGTTGTCATTGCAATTTCCAAAAACATTGTTCTATTGTCAACCAAGCATCCATAGACCTGATAGAGTTGCTTGCACACCTATAAAGTTTCTTTTTTTTCAATATTTTCTTTCTTTTCTATTATTTTATTTTCCTTTTATGTTTTCTCTTTAATACTCTTTTGCTCAACTGTATAAGCAATGGAGCTTATAGTGGGTTTGGAGATCATAGTGGCCATATATCTCATTGAGAGTTTTAAGATGTGTGTTATGTGATTTCTAAAGTAAGCATGAGAGGATTCAAATAAGGGTTTCATTCTAGGTCGAGCCAAAGTTCAAGTGAGGAAACCTAATTCATGTAGGTGAGAAGAAACTCATGGTAGTTGATGAAGACTTATCCAAGGAACAAAAGGAGTGTAGAAAAGTGGGACCCTTTAAAAGGCCAAGCACAACACTGCATCAAGATTGGACAACACCCTTAGCAAAACAAGGGTCAAGAAAACTAGTGAAAGCAAAACAGAAAGAAAAAGAGACCTACGCTAGCTATATACAAGGGTGAACTTGAACAACACAGGCAAGGAAATAATGCTTGAGATATTTCCCATTGATTGGAAATGAGACATCTTCTCCAAAGAGAATTTTGAGGTGAAAGTCATTATCTCCTAGAATTTCAAAATTTTGAAAGGGTCCAAGCCAGAGCTTGTCAAATTTTCCATGTCCCCCTTTCTTCTCATGGGCTTTGTCCTAGCATAGGACTAGGTCAGCAATCCTAAAGGCCTTGATCTTGGCTTTTCAATCAGACCATCTTTTGACTATGCCCTAGTGCTTGGAAAAAAATTCAACTACTTCATTAGGTACTTCTAAATGGAGGAGCTTAGCTAGGTGGGCTTCAAGGTGCTCTCCCTCCTCATAATAGGTATTGATAAATTACAATGTAGGAATCTTGAGGTGGATTGGAAAAATAGGTTCTAGACCAAAAACAAGGTGGCACGGGGATGTTCCAAATGCTGCTTTGTGTCCAGTGTGATCTACTCATAGAGAAAAATGCAGTTGGGTATGCCAGTCCTTTTGGTTTTTATCTAAAAACTTGTGTATGATAGTCAACAAATTCTTATTCATGGATTTAGTTAATCCATTCCCTTGGGGATATTAGTTTGATGAAAATTTGACTACAATCCCATAATTAAATTTCCAACTTGCAAACTTAAGGGAAGAAAATACGAGACCATTATTACAGACTAATGCAAATGGGAAACCAAAACAATTTACAATAAAACTTTCAAGAAAATTAGTTACCACCTCAGTTGTGCATTGTCTACATGAAATTGCTTTTGTCCATCTAGTACAGTAGTCAATCGCAGTTAGAATGTACTTGTGGCCTACAGAGGATGGTGGGTTTACCGAACCAATGAAGTTGAGTCCCCACTGAGCAAAGGGCCTTACCTCAACAACTTGCTACAACAGAATGGCTACATACCTCTCCCTAGTGGTAGCAGTTTGGTAGATGTGACAGGATCATATGTGGCTATGAGCATCCTTGAATAAGGTCAGCCAGTATTATCCAACCCGTAGGATTTGATGAGCTATTAAAGGGCCAGATCCATGTCCTATTCCAAACTTTTCATGGAATTCCTTCAGTACTTCAGTTGCTTTTGCTTTCCCCAAGCATCAGAGGTAAATCCCTTCATGGTTCCTCTTATACAAAATGGTTCCTTTTAACATATAGCTGTTACTTTTCAATCTTAGGGATCACTTCTAAACCCCTTGCAATTGTGGTGAACATTTGTTATTCAACAACTAATACACTATGTTATCATACCATTCATCTTGAGAAACATCTTGCAAGTGGTACTACTAAATGGTGAGCATGAGTTCTACCTTTACCATTGTGTCTATGAGGGCTTTCCCTCATACCAGCTTCATAGGTTGGATTTCCATGTCACACTCTTGTAGCAGCATTACCCATTTTGCATCAATAATACCTTGATAGTGAGATCGAGGACAATAGAAAACACTTTGTTCCTCATAATATAATGTTTGAATTTCTTGACTCCATGAACCAAGGAACATGTTTGATTTTCCACATTATGATAGCATAATTTAGCATCCTTGAGTGGAGTGCTCATGAAGGCAATATGATGCTTGTTTATGTCATAATCCTTTTGTGTTAACATGTTGGCACACAAGTGATCTGAAGAAAATGAGTTGATATAGAATGGATTCAAATAGTCAGGGCTGACTAGAAAAGGGGCATCTGCGATGGATTTTTTTATTTCTGCAAAAGCTTGCTTAGATTTTGGCGTCCATTCTACATTTGCATCTTGTTTGAGCATTGCATTCAATGGCTTTACTATCTCTACAAATCCAGTGATGAATTTTCTAACAAAGTTGATTTTCCCAAAGAAGGACTTCATTTCCTTTTTTCTACCTAGAGGTTGAATTTTCAAGATTTCCTAGATACACTCCAGATCTATGCATACCCCTTCTCTGAAATCACGTGTCCTAGCAATTTACTTTTTATCACCCCAAAGATACACTTCTTCAGGTTCAGTGAAATACCAAATTTGTTGCACTTCTGGATTACCTTACATAGGTCAGAGATGTGGTCCTCTCTTTTCTTTGAGAAAAATATAAGATCATCCATCTAGATGATGATTCACTTTCCAATGATGTCCTTGAAGGTTATATCCATAGCACGCTAAAATGTTGCACTAGCATTGATCAAACCAAATGACATCCTTTTATATGCAAACTTTTCCCATTTTGTAATGAAGGTCATCTTGTGCCTATTTTCATACTACACCATTACCTGATTGTACCCTAAGCAGCCATCAAGAAATGACATCATTTGAGAACCATTGACTATTTGGCGCACTTCATCCAGTGAGGGCACCAAATAGTTGTCTTTCTCAAAAGCTCTGTTTAGGTTCCTAAAATCTACAAATAATCTAATTTCTCCATTTTTCTTTCTAATCAGAACCAAATTAGCCACTCATTTGGAATGTCAAACTGGAAAAATGATACAAGCAGACAACAACTTTACTTCTTTGAAGATGATAGGTTCCAGTGGCACATTGATTGGGTGTTGTCGCTGCCTAAAGGGCTTCACATCCAGCTTGAGGGGAATAGTGTGAGTGATTATTGATGTTCCATATTTTTTGAGGTCGTCATATCCATAGGTTATCACATCATGATAAGTGTGTAGGGCATCAATAATTCCTTTCTTTTTCTCTGGGGTGCAGACTTTGTCGATAAACACATTTTTAATATCCTTTGTGATACCCAGATTGTGAGCAAAACATTGATTATCTATGGAATCCTTCTTAGTCTATTGATCTTGATCTCTTATTTGGTCTAGGTCAAATATCCTTTCTAACTGGACCATACCCCTTGGTATTATGTTGCTTTTCAAATTGATAACCCCTTCTATATCCAACTTTGCTTCCTTGGGTTCTACTTCATCTATGCTTTGGGAGGAAAACACATCTGAACTGGTTATGAACTCAAGAATATGTTTTTCATCATCAAACACCTAGAATTTGGTTATTTTATCAAGCACTGACGGGGTAGAGATGAGCTCTACGGTGAATTTCCTAAGGCCATTCAATGATAGAGGTTGCAAGGTGCTAGTTGCTTGGGCTAAGGCATCATCGGTTTTATTCTTGCCATGGGGAATTAGCTAAATATTAAATACTCCAAACCCTTCTATGAGGTCCCATACTCTATGCCTATAGTTTTCTAATCTCCAATCATGGCATGAGTACAACTTCCTAACTTGTTTGACAACTAGTTCTAAGTCCCCGAATACTTGCAACATTTTGAATTTCTTCTTCAAATCCATGAGTATCCCATGAACTAATGCTTCATATTCTACTACATTATTGGTGCAATAAAATTATAACTAATGGGAAAATAAAACATATTACCCCTAGGGTCAATGAGCTTGAAGCCTACTCTCGCTCCTTGCTTGGATTTGGATCTATCAAAATGCAACGTCCATAATTTGGAAGGACTATTTCCTTTGGATTTGATTGAGCATAATTCCTTTTTTGTTGCATGTGTATCTTTGCACCCTTAGGATACTACTTGCATTCAGGTTGGTATTGATCTTGTTGTTCCCCAAAATCTCCTTTGGAGTGAGTTTCCGTTTGATATGATTCACAACTATTTGAAACAAGCAACACTCAAACTCGGAATGGGTTGCATCATGCACTTTGTACTAGTTGGGTAGCAACAACTCTTTTAAATCCATTCTAGGCCCTAAACTAAGATGTCTTGCATGCACTTCTACATAAATTCCTAAAAACTAGGGAACAGCCCAAGGTTGTCATTCCCCTGATAATCCTCATTATCAGATTTGACCAACACTTTCATGCTATCGAGAAGAGGAGTCAGATTGGTGGGAGTACTACATAGCACAAGGATTTCTTCTACCCTTTCTTATTTTTCATCTTGGTAGGTGACGGAAAAGTAATTTCCCAACTTCATTTCTACAAACGGTACTTCATTTGTATTGTTATACTCAATGATCATAAATTTCATCCAAGGCTCACATTTGATAGAGATTTGGTTAGGGAGCCCTTTCTAGGGCAGCCACAAA
The DNA here is from genome assembly GCA_007258455.2 of Sequoia sempervirens. NCBI lineage: Eukaryota > Viridiplantae > Streptophyta > Pinopsida > Cupressales > Cupressaceae > Sequoia > Sequoia sempervirens. Next base: position 255,189,235 of record VDFB02270651.1, on the reverse strand, counting down.
TGTGAGTAATTGGTTGCAGCATAGCCATTCATGGCTCAAGTGAAGTCTCTTCCCAATATGATGCAATAGGTGTCAGGAATGTCAACAACCTAAATTTCAATGACTTGTTGCACACTTGGGTCCGCTGCGATCTACATAGGGATCATGTTCATCTCCCCTCCTATGTTCACCTTGGTCTTGTCTAACTAAGTCACTTTTCATCTAGATGGAGTTGGGGTTATTCCTAGTGTTTGGAATACTACGAATGGTATGGCATTGGCTAAAGCTCCCAAGTCAAGTAGACATTTGTGTAGTTTTTTTCGAATATACGAATTATCAGTAAGAAATGAGGGGTCTCTAACTTCCCTTGAAACATCCCCATAGAAACATCAATCTGGGCTACTTGAGCCTTATCCTTGTCATTACTTTTATCTTTGGTAGGCACCACATTTTTTTCCTTAGTGGTTTGTTTATCTAATGAAATATTTTTATCAGGTGCCTAATCAGATTTCTTTCCTATAATTTCCCTGAGTACATGCACAATATTGGAGGTGTCAAACAAGGCTCTCTTTATAGGTACCTCTTGAGCTATTTTTGATGGGGCAGTCTTGTTCAATGATTGAAAGAAGGAATTCCTAATAGTGGGTACCTTTAGCAGCTCAAAGGATGACAAGCTTATCTTCACTTTCTTAAATTGCTCAACCATGTATTCTCCCATTTTCTCAACATCTACTTCAAAGGAAATTCCTTCAGAAACATTAATGGGCTGGTCTTGAGTCATATTGGGCTGCCTATTTCTATTGAAATACTAGGTTGGCACTATGGGATAAGTTAGGTTATTACTAGCATTAGGATTAGGGGGAGTGTTGAGATTGTTGGGCAGGGTAGAAGTTGTAAAGGGTCCACCAACTTGTCTATTTCTTAAGTTATAAGGAGTTGCTTATTGGTGGAACATATGAACTTCATCCTCACATTGATCCTCCTCATCTTACCATTATCTACTGAATCAAATAGTTGGGACAAAGAGTTCTCATTACTTACCTCATTTACTTTTCCTTCCTTTGTCGCAACCTCTTTCTCTAGTGATTTGTTGTCACTTTAGGGGAAGGGAACTTGGTTGACCACCAAAACCAAAGAATCATATGGTTCCAATGGGACTACTTCTCTACAACTCAAACCATCAATGGCATTTTAAACTTCTAGTTCAAATATTTCTACAGTAGTCTGGAACTCCAGACAATTGAGCTTGAAATGTCTATTAGTTTTATGAATTCTACACCACCCAGACAATGTTGTCTCAACCAAGTAGACACCACTTGTTGGTTTGTCTATACCACCCAGAGGGTGAAGAGGTGTGGACATGCCCCCATCATTGGGTCTAGTATTCCATGTTCTATTTTGCCTTTGGGGCTGACTCCTTTCAAAGTTATGTCCTAAATTTTGGCTTTGTTCATAATTATGGTTCGAGGACAGTCCCAAATCTCAATTATCTCTCTGATAGTTACCTTGAATGCTATTCTAAGATTCTTGCATCTAGTTACTTTGGTTCCTCAAATATGTAACCTCTATGGACAACTTCCTCACCAATTCAGCCAATTCATCAATCTGTTCTTTATCTACACTATTCTGCTTGGGCACTAATTTTTGAAGAAAAATAGGATGCGCTAAGGGCTGATTCTATAGGGTAGTTGGGACCTCAGAGTTTTATAAGTATAAAGGTACTTGGGATTGTTGAGCATAAGCCTGTTGATGTGGGGCCTGCAGATAACTAGGCACTAGTGGGGCTTGATTCAATTGAGGCCCCCAATATCGCACCATGGGCGGTTGAGGAACTAGATTCATCAATGGAGTTTGATGGGCCAAAGCATGAGTAAGCCCTTAGACTTTTCCAAGGTTGGATTTTGGTCCCAATGATGGTAGTGGACCTAAAACATGTTTTCCCAAGTCAGTGCTTGTCTTTACTACCTTAGCATATGCCTCTATCAAACTTGTAGGTGGTTGATGCATTCTTTTGACCAAGGAAGATGTGAGGTTGTCTAGAGCTGCATAGTATACCATTCTGGCTAAAGCATCATCAACTACATAAGGAGGTTGCAAATTCATTTAGGCTCAGTGAAAGCTATTATTGAATGAGCTAATTGGCTCATTGACTTCCCTCCTTACTAACATGAACTGTTGATATAAGTCAGTGGGGCTAACTAGGACTTTAAACTTTTGTAGGAATGTGTTCTTCATGAGGTCCTAAGAAGCTATGGAGCTTGTAGGCAGATGGATACACCAATAGAATGCCTCATCCCCCAATGAGTAAGGGAAGAGCCTGCAAGCCACCTCCTCATGTTCAACCTACATACCCTTCAATTTGGATTGGAAGATCTTGATATATTTTTTTGTTGTTCTTTTTGGATCATTTGGATGGAACTTAGAGAAAACTCTCTCTGGATTCTATGGAATGTAATGGTATTCATTGAAGTACAAGGGTGTTGGGTTATTTCCCAACCAATCCATTGGTGGAGGTTAGGGTGGTAATGGCTACAACAATTTGTGGATGAAGTGGGGCAGCTATTGTTGTAGTGCCTTGGATGTGAGAAGTGAATGGAGAAAATGTTGGTTGAAGCAAAGGAGAAGATGGAGATGGACGAGATGGAGGTTGACTGGGTGGAATTGATGAAGAAGCTTCTCCTTTCTTAGTTCTCCTAGCCCTGGTAGGGGTCTTTAGCTCTTGGAATTCTCCCTTATCTGGTGTGGATCTATTTACTCTATAAAATATTTGAGGGGAGAAGGACCCAATTCGATCCAGCTTAGTCTAAGATCGACCCTCCCTCTAGATCTAGTTTTTTTGATGAGTGTTTTTTCACTTCTCAACATAGAAAACACACAAGTGTGATGTCTCTCTTGAAAGGTGAAATTTTGTATCTAAGTTTCAAACAATCACCCCAAGGTCTCTCGGGTGGTAGGTCATGACATGCAAAAATAGCTTAGTTGTTTGTTGTGATTTGTTGGTAATCACAAGGGGACTTTATGATTCACTAATCTTGGAGTTTTATTGGGTCTACAAATGGAGTTTCAAATTTCTAGAAATCATGAATAGTGACTATAATTTTAAAACAACAAGCTAAAACTCACTTTTATCATCAGATTTGGCTTTACAATGATGTTGAAATTTGAGTCTAACTTGAGATTTTAAAAGAAATAGAAAAAGGGAAAAAGTTTAGAGGTTTTCCTAAGTCTACAACTAATAAGAATGGTAACAATGGAGGATGTTACAATGGACAAACTTCCCAAACAGATTTTTATTTAACCAGGGATAGCCCACAATATCATAAGACTAGTGCAATCTTCTAGGGGTCTTTGCAAATTTTCAAACTATACATTCTCCCATTAAGAATGAACAAACAATTGAACTTAGGTGCAGAAAAATAAACAAGCTAAAACTAACTTTACATAGCAATTTGTCATCAACAAATAGCCAAAAGTATGAGTTTAAAGTGCATCAAACACTATAGCATACAACCACCATTGAAGCACAACATGAACTTCTAACATAAATGAACTTAAACTGAAATAACAATGTTAAAATTAACTATTGGAGATAGAATCATGCACACATGGAGAGCAACACACAAGAAACCATTAACTCAATGCTTTTCTTATATTTTGTAGCAGCATGTCTTTACACAACAACTCATCTCTCTCTATGAAAATGAGAGAATGCCCCTATTTATAGTTTTCCAAAAGAAGAATGAATGGTCAAGATTCATTTACAATGAGTGGCTCACATTCATTCTTACTTAGGGTTTCACCTAACCCCAATATTTTACAATATAAAAATAGACCTTTTTGTCTTTTCCCTATTTCATCTTGTAGTCTATTTTGTCTTCTAGCTACTTTTAGCCTTTTGAGCTATTTTAGAAAATATTCATCATCAATAATAGGTTTCCCAACCTCTTTCTATAGAGTGGCATATTCTACAAACTTTTTAATCACGACCAAAAACTTCTTTTCTTCAGAGAGCTCGGATTTGGAGATTGTGAAAGAAATTCTTTTAAATGCTTTCGCTATTTGGTCTCAATGCTTGGTGCACTTTGGCACAGCTATGATGATTTGCTCTGATTCTGTGAAGGCTCTAGCAATAAAATCCATAAAACTGGTCAATAAAGTGTTGTTGGCCCCTGCTCTACCTTCTTATGGAATTCTCATTTAATAACTATGAATAAATATTCAACAAGCTCCCTTTGGGTATATTTTTTCTCTAAGTATCGGCCCGTGCATCACAAATAAACCACTCGGCCTTTTTGTCAAAATCTGCTGCCTGCTCCACTTATCTGTTCTACGCTCCCCGAAGGTTTCCTTTCCTTTGCATTTTAGGAATCCCCGCTATGCTTCCACATGTCGTAGCTGCAGGCCATTTTGATCATTCCTTTTTGCTTCCTCATCAGGCCCCACTCGAGTGCCATGTAGCTCTCATTCCCAAAGAAATTTGGCGGGCCCCATGATCGACATCTGCAATGCACTTTTTCTACGTGTCTGCTCTATGTAAGCTTTTAGCGAAAGGATGAAATAGTGATAGCGGGTAGTGAAATGTTTCCATGAATCTCTTCTGCACACACTACTTCAATGTCGAGGATGAAGTGAGCCACAAGCTGCAACATCTACCATGTGTTTTAACCGCCTACCTCAAAGGGCAACACTTGTGTGTACAAGGCTCTACTAGACCACTGCCATCATTTGCAGAGGATGCACCTCGACCAAAGCGACCAAATGCTTTGGCTTGAAGTCTTTCTGTTGCAATAGCCAAAAAGAATCTTTGATTCTGCATCATTGCTAAATATTTTCAAATCTTTTCTATTACTGCTCTTTGAGGTGGTGGGAGTTTTTCCAGCTATATATACTTCTCTCCATTTTGAGGGAAGGGTCTAGATTTTAGAAGAGGAACACTAATTTTAGAAAATACACCAGGCCTTTATTTTATTTTTATTATTGCAAAAGACTCTCAGACTATGCCAATTGTTCAACCTTTCTATTCTTTTATGATATTTGATCAACTTTAGACTATGCTGCTATTGTTTGGATATTTCATTTGAGAACTTTTATAAATTGAATGCAAGTTTTCTGGTCTAGATCATGTCTTATGACTCTTCTTGGCTGTAGGATTTTATGAAATTTTATTTTATGTCAATGAATGGATTATCTATGCTTTAATCTTCAATTTTTTCCTTTCTGGAACATTACAAATACCAATCAGACCCTTAGATCTATTATTTATCATGCCTATTATTAAGTCTTGGCACATCGCCTTAGATAAGATTTTATTTTATATATCTGCTTCATTCTCCCTTTCCAAACCCGCATTATAGAAGAAGTCAACTTCTTTAAAAATCTAGAGGTCACTTAGTTTAGCGCAAATGGTCCCCCATAAACTAAGTTTCCCATAAGACACTGTTACCTTGTCAATTTTTGGCATCAACAGTTTATTCTTTTTCTGGTATGCCCGGTGGGATAGAGCTTAAATGAGTTGCACTTTAGAAGGGTGTATGAGCCATCAGCCTGTAACTAGATCCCAAACTACAAAAGACCCCAGTTTACTAGTATCGCCACTAGGAACAATATAGGTCACAAGTCAATTGGTAACCATTCTGCTCCCTCCACCCGTTCCTTTGACCATGTTGCCAGCTGTCAATAGAAACTATGTGGCATGGGATGTCAAAAGTCCCCTAGTAGCTCCAGTAGCACCCGTTGTCTGGGCTACTATCACAGTCTTAGCTATGAAAGCTATACCCAAGTTTACTGGAGATGGCTCGAGAACACCCGCAAAACATTTGCAAGATGTGGCAGACGTGTGTCTGGTGCATGGGATCACTGCGCAAAATTGTAGCGTTAAGTCTCCTCACTACATCCTTCAAAGGCAAAGCACTGGATTGGTACCAAACATTTCCAACTAGCACTATATGTACCTGGGATGAGCTTAGAGATCTGTTCTATGAGAGCTTTTCAAATGACGAAGATCGTTCCTCGCTGTACCATCAACTATCTGTCATAAAACAAGCTCTACAAGAGGCCTTGATGGACTTCAATGCCCAATTCCACACTAACTGGAAGAGGATTTCTATTGATATACGCCAAAATCCAAAGTTGACATTCATATTTTATTTGAATTCCATCAACCCCAACATTTCTATGATGATTAAGTCTTTGGGAGGAGCTACTCTACTAGATACTTACAGTGTCGCCATTAAAGTCAAAAATCATTTGATAGATTGCAAAAAATTTCCACCTCAGCCTATCATGCTGATATTTCTTGAAATGTTAATGCCCGCATAGGAAGTCACGTCGACGAGTGTGCCCACACCTCCCTAGTCAATGTACACATATGCGACAATGCCGCAAAATGTTACCTCTATATCCAGTTCTCCCAAGGATGAAATGAGTGATCTTAAAGAAATGTTGCAAACTATGGAAAATGACATAACCACCCTCAAGCGAAACCAATCAATGCCTCTGAAGCCTGTCTATCAGAATTATCAAGGTGGAAGGTCTTCATATTAGCAGAATCAGTACCAAGGTAGTTCCCGCACTAATCCACCGGCTCTGACAACCAACCAAATAGTGTCGGTACCTACTCTGCTAATGAACGCTTCACCAAGCTCGAGTAGGGAATTAACCATGGGATAGAATAACCGCATTGATGATATCAATCTATGGTGCTTCCCTTGTAGCGATGCGCACATGCCCCAGAATTGTTTGTGTGGAAACTTACAACAAAAGGTGGCAAAGCACCATAGCCAAGGCACAATGTCAGACCACAGATCATATGTATACACCTCATCACAAATGGAGAGCACAATTCTTACCGTGTAAATGCAAGGAATGTCCCTAGAACAAGAATCCAACATCGCTCCTAATCATGTGCTCTTCTCATGGATGAAAGAAGAAGAAATGGTGTTTGTTAATGATACATTCATATCCAAAATGTCGCAAGTGCAATTTGACTATAACACTCACTCAAAGAGGATATTTACCAGTGAATCAGTTGCCCTGCAAATATCCAATCCACAACCTAAAAGTGCTTCCGATCAGATACCTAACACTTCCACTGCATCGCCATAATATTAGCTGCGGAAGGAAATTATCATAACAAGAGAAAAGGAGCAGAAACCCAACCTTTTAATGTGGTGGAAAAATTGAAGAAATCATTTGCTAATGTGTCTCTATGAGACATTCTAGCTATCCCAGAGTAGAAGACGCTATTATAGAAGGCTCTTCAAGCAGAGGTCAGTGTAATGGAAATGGAGTAGTTAGCCAATGCAAAGGCTATTAATCAACTATCTCCTATGAAATTCCTTACGAATAACACAATAGAAGCCCCTACTGAAGTCAAAGGTAAGTCAAAGCCCCAACCCTTCTTCTTAACTCTCATTATAGGGAAAAAGTTATTGCACAATGCTATGATTGATTCTGGTGCTAGCACCATGATTATGCCTAAGCAAATAGTTGAAGCTTTAGGACTCAGCTATGAACCTATGAAAAGGGGAGTAATGCAACTTGATGGAAATAGAGTTGAAACGATAGGTGTGATCAAGACACTTCCTTTAACTCTATTTTCTTTCCCTAGTATCACTATGCCGCAAGACATTGTGGTCATAGATGTTCCTCCCATGTTTGGCCTCTGTCTATCAAAAGAATTTACTTCAAAGGTGGGTGGATTCCTATCCCTGGATTGGTCACTTCTAATTCTCAGAACCAAGCACGACACAAAAATGAAGATATTATTGGAAATGTTAAATTCTGAACATGTAGCGGATGAAGCCATGATCAATTTTGAAGCCACGCATACCTCTATCACCAAGAAAGAAATGTATTGTGTTGAATTAATAGAGGAAGAAAAGGTGACTGGAGACTGGAATGATCAAGAGGATGCTCTATTAAGTGAACACATGGACAACAACCCTTTTAGAAATTACCATGCTACAGGGTTGGGCACCTATGTAATCTATGATGAAGATCAAGTGCTACCAAAGGTTTCCAAAGAATTTGAAGGTGGCAAAACACTTGAGCTATGGACATTGTACTTTGATGGGGAAAGATGTAAAGTAGGTGTCAGAGCGGGGATATGTTTGATATCCCCACAAAATAAAAAAATGCTAAGGTCTTTCCGATTCTAGTTCGCTTGCTCAAACAATGAAGCCGAATATGAAGGATTAGTTTAGGGTTTAAGCCTTGTAGAGCGAATGGGAATTAAGCTATTAATGGTGTTAAGAGACTCCAAATTGGTAGTCAACCAAGTCGGGGGAATTTATGATGCAAGGAATGTCTGTATGAAATCCTATTGGCATCAAGTCTGGGACCTGATTGAGGGTTTCAGAGCCTTCAATATTCAAACTATTTTCTGAGGCCAAAATGGCAACATAGATCACATGGTAGCAATCAGATCCCAATTTGATCATGCTTTCGACCTTATACATAACAAACACTCTGTAAGAGTAATAGTCCAGCCAACAGTTCCCAATAATGATCAAATTTGGCAGGTGTTTGAAAGTGATGAACACATTGCTTCATTCATCCAGTAGTCGGGGGAATTCCAACCAAAGATCGTAGAGGCTTATGAAGGAAAAATCATGTAGCTCAAATCTAGTAAGCTTCTAAAAGGATTGGTTACTCTCAAAAACCTTTTTGATTGTGATGATGTAAGAAATGATAGACAAAATTTTGTGGCAGACAAAAGCAACTATATAGACCTTCAGGTCTCAAACGATAGAAACCTTCGAGTCAGGAAAGATGTCCGGCGCCATGATAAAGAAAGGATCATCAATTTTTGTGAGAAATATGGAGTAGTGGTCTGGTCCTATGATGACCAAAAGGGATACGATCCTAACATCATCCAACATACGATCAAGCTGACAGAAGGTACAAAACTAGTCTGACAAAAGCAGAGGCTAGTAAACACCAAAATTGAGGCACTAATGGTGCAAGAGCTAACAAAGCTAATCGAGTCATGGATTTCCTTCTCAATCAAGCATAGCATGTGGGTATCCAATCTGGTCCTGATTCAAAAGAAGAATGGAGATATCTACTTGTGTGTGGACTTCTGAGACCTGAACAGAGCATCCCTGAAGGATCATTATCCATAATCAAATCAGAGTTAAAGAAGAGAATCAACACAAGACTACGTTCACTACAAAGTGGGGAACATTCGCATATGCTAAAATTCCTTTTGGTTTATCCAATGTAGGGGAAACATTCCAGCAGACAATGGACATCGCTTTTAGCGAGCTGATAAATAAGGTTATCCTAATTTATTTAGGTGATCTTACTATGTTTTCTAAGTCTAAGGATGATCGTTTTGATCACTTAGAAATAGTTTTTAAGAAATGCCAAGATTTCGGGCTTTCCCTGAATCCCAAAAAATGTGTATTCAAAGTGCCACAATGCAAGCTATTAGGACACGTGGTGTCCAAAGAAGGAGTTTCAATCAACCCCAATCAGATGAAAGCCTTCAAGGAACTTCCCCTTCCAGTTAATAAGAAAGGCATTCAGTCCTTCCTCAAAAAGGTAAATTTTGTTAGCAAGTTTATTTCTGACTTTACGGGAACAATTAATACAATCACCCTTGTTAGCTCTCAAAAACGTAGGTTTGAACCATGAGAGGTTGCCAAGCTCTCACAACGTTTCAGGGTAACAGACAAGGCCAACTGATTTGAACCTTCTTCTCTTTAGGTGCTGCTAGACCGAGGCGGGTATACCTATTTGAATAAAGCAGACTTGACCTTTGTTCATTTCCTAAAGCAATTTACCCACACTAGAAAATAGGAGTGAATAAATGAGTTTTATTTTGGTATAAATTGTATAAGCAATATCAAGGAAAAAATCTAATGTGTTCATATGAAAAAATGAATGAAATTAAACAGTAGAATGGTAGAGACTAGTGCCTTATTGGGTGTACAGAGTCAAATGAAAATATGAAATGAGTAACTTTTTTCTGGCAGAAACTCAAATTGTTTGGCATATAGGTTTAAGTTTATAACTGGTATAAACATGCAAGAATGTGATTACCAAGTTCTTCTTAATGATCCAAATGAGATTCCCTAATTACTATGATTGACTAAAAGGACTTAATCTTTCCTTGAAAGAACCAATTAATCCAATCATACAGATACAACAAGTGTGCACTGATAAACTAAAAAATATCCTCGATATATCAGTTTAAACAATTAGAAAACATCAACCTTGGAGACAACTTCAGCAATACTTTTAATTAACACAACAAACAACTGAAACCAAAAAAATGTCACCACATAAAATGAATTCAATTGAAATCTCTACTGTTTCAAACATGCATCATAGTCTCAAACAAAGACATTTTGTATCCTACTGTATTTTTACTCCCTCTTTGTCTCTTTCTTTGTCCTCCTTTATTCGCTGTCAAAAATGGGTATTTATATATCAGCCACATGAAAAGTCGTGTCCATTCGTATTCTAATCCATGGCAATCCTTATTCGATTTTTTACAAACATTCACTAAACACCCCCTGAGACGTCCTACAACTTCCCCAACACTCCGAGTCTCTCCGACTATCAATAGATTATATATCACTTTGATGACATGCAATTTGATTGACGCTTTGAGTCTCTTCGACTGTCAATAGATTATATATCGCTATGTTGTCCTGCAGTCCTACCGATGTTCAGAGTCTCCCCGACAGTCTGTGCCTTCAGTCATGAGTATCGTTGTGACTTTAGGGGTTGGCAAACATTCCTCTGACTACTCAAGTCTTATCGAGATGTTTCCCTCAGTTTTCTCTCTGATTGCCGAGACATAGTAGTTTCTTGCCGATGGAACTTCATTCGACATGAGCTTCCTATCTCTCTCTGATGATGCCAGTCTCGCCGATGATCAAACATATCGCCAAGTCCTTTACCAATGAAATCTTGTCATTGTGACATAGGGGGTCAACAAGACTCCATGACTTCATATCAATGACAATGATCGAATCAACCATTGCTTTATCGGCAAGACAAAATGAATGCTCCGGGACATTACTCTGATGGCTCTTGTCTCAGTGGCATAGTTCTTTGTGCTTCATCGGTAAAACACATATGTGCTCACTATGACTTATCCTGATGACTGTGTTTGCCCGATGTGTATTACCAAATGAAATTTTATCGGTAAGACAATCCTGATCTCTTGTCGATAGACTGCAAAAGACACACGTTTGTATAAAATGCTTCATGGATCGGTGAGACCTGTATCATCTCATGCCGATATGATTTATGCATTGAAATACTCAGGGTTAGATGAATTCTATGGGACCAAATGAAAAAATATGCACAAAAATGTTATGCAAAGCATATTTTTGTGCTTATGGTATGGGAATCTTTTGGGAACTAACGGGTATGTGCAGCCATGAAAGTTTCAAAATTTTACATTTCTAACAATGGCTCCATCTGGGGATGAATGATTGTGAGATCATTGCAAGGATCCAGATTTTTGAGTGAGCAGGCCAAACTCAAGGTGATGGACTAGTGAGCAAGATGGAATGAATGGAAATGGAGATGAACATGACCCTATACTACTGTACATGGAAAGATTCTGAGAGGTTTTTTAAGAGTTGTCCATGCATTGGCAACCCTTAAACCTCTGCATCGCTTTGGCAACAAAATAAAATTTCATTCTTGTTTTGAACTGTTATGGTCTAAAATTCAAACCATAAATGATGGCTCAAGGCCACCCAAAAGAAAGGCCCCTATTTTCCTTTGTCAAACACCTGGTTTTGCTTTGAATTCATCTGATTCTTCTTGAAGACATTCATGCAATCTTCCCTATCACTGTTATTGGAATTTTTCAGAGAATCATCATGCTCAGCTTGGCCCAAATTCCCTTCACCATTCTGTAGTTCATATTCTCCATCATCATGGGAAAAATATTTGTTATCTTTAACATACAATGTATATGCATATTCAACACAATATTTCTCATTATCTTGCTCATTGTCATGTATTATAAAACAATCTCCCAGTTGTACTAACAATTTACCATCAAAATGCTTCTCTTGAAAATCATAAAATTATGTCATATCAACATAGTTTGAGACAAACATATCTAAGACATTTTGCACCTCTTCCATATCACCATTTGGAGATGACACTGGATTACGATTCATATCTTCATTATCATGCATATCTGGACTAATCAATGTTGAACTTCTATCATCCTTGGTATGCAAATAAATGTCTTCTCCACGTGAGCCAAAAATCTCTAAATTACATACCTCTTTTTGAATAGATATAGATTTTTGATCAGCTTCAAAGGTTTCTCCATCATTTTGAGAAATGCACATGGAGTCATATGAATCATCACACAAAGTAATTTCACTGTCAAAACAAATGTAAGCTGGACATAAGACTTTAGAATCACCTTCTTGTGCACATTTCTAGAATTCAAGAGTTGGCAAATCTAAAATTTGCTCACTACTGAGTGAACATGTTTCTTCTTCCATATCTTCCATTATTTCTCCCACTTCCTGATCAAATGTGTCTCCATGGTATTCAACTATAGCTAGAGGAATTATTTGTTCACTATCAAATGGACCCGCATTATCCATTGCTTCTTCCTCTTGATCACCACAAGAACTGCAAGAATCACCTTGCTGTAAATCAAAATCCACAGGTTCATCTTCACAATCTGAATATTCATCGGATCCCTCATAACATGTACTGCTTTCCCTGTCACAATCTGTTATGCAAGATAGATCTCTCGTATCTTCATCATGCGAGCTACCATAGAAATCATTTTGACTTGCACCTGTCTTATCTTCTATTGGTTGCATTGTTTGATCAATTTCTCTATATTCATCAGAAGTACAACTATTGGATTCAACATTGATAGTGTTCTCATACCTTATCCTCTCCATGGCATCAATAAATTTATTCACTCAATCAAAGGCATGTTGTATTGATGACTCTGGCCAATAAACTGATTCAAGTTTCCAAACTCTTATGAATTGTGCAACAAAAAGGGGTCTTGGAGGCTTACAATTAGGAGATAATTGCATACAGATATTTATCATCCTGTTGTATAGAGAGCTTTCATCTTCTCCTTCATGTCTGCTTATGTTAAGAAATGCATCAAAGGGTTAAATTCCACATTCTGATTCTATGATGGAATCTTCACTTTGAGTATGTACATACTCATCTTCTTCCTCCTCAAACTGCTGATTTTGGCATACATCTTGCCGCAGGTTTTGACTATCACTTCTACATGGGCTGGGATTGCGTTGCACTTAACATTGATATGCATTGCCTCCATTGTGAATATTTCCAATTGTATTATTAGGCACTTGTGGAGTCCAAGGGCCACTTGCATTTGAATATCCTTCCTCATTGGAGAATGGTATATATTCTGGCATATCTAGAACAGGTAAGATACCCAATTCTTCACTCAGCTCTTGAAGTAATGCTCTTCCTCTTTCTACTTCTACTTTCAATCTGTTTATTTCATCATCTAACTCATTCAAAGGCATTTCCAGAAGATTGTTCTGCATTTTTCATCAAATTTTTTACCAAAGTTGCCACTTACTTTTCCAAAAGTAGGAAAATGATTCTTTTGAAGTTATTTTTTTATTTTATCCCCAAGCGGAATCACTTTTTTTGAAACTTCAAATATTTCAAATTATGAATCTTTCTTCAGTGACTCTATATGATGATCTTCAACTGGATAACCTGCAATAATTTTTCCCCAGCAGAGTCGTCAATTTGTTAGCTCTCAAAAACACAGGTTTGAACCATGAGAGGTTGCCAAGCTCTCACAATGTTTCAGGGTAACAGACAAGGCCAAATGATTTGAACCTTTTTCTCTTTAGGTGCTGCTAGACCTAGGTGGGTATACCTATTTGAATAAAGCAGACTTGACCTTTGTTCATTTCGTAAAGAAATTTACCCACACTAGCAAATAGGAGTGGATAAATGAGTTTTATTTTGGTATAAATTATATAAGCAATATCAAGGAAAAAATATAATGTGTTCATATGAAAAAATGAATGAAATTAAATAGTAGAATGGTAGAGACTAGTGCCTTATTGGGTGTACGGAGTCAAATGAAAATATGAAATGAGTAACTTCTTTCTGGTAGAAACTCAAATTGTTTAGCATATAGGTTTAAGTTTATAACTGGTATAAACATGCAAGAATGTGATTACCAAGTTCTTCTTAATGATCCAAATGAGATTCCCTAATTACTATGATTGACTAAAAGGACTTAATCTTTCCTTGAAAGAACCAATTAATCCACTCATACAGATATAGCAAGTGTGCATTGATAAACTGAAAAATATCCTTGATATATCAATTTAAACAATTAGAAAACATCAACTTGGAGACAACTTCAGCAATACTTTTAATTAACACAACAAACAACTGAAACCAGAAAAATGTCACCACATCAAATGAATTCAATTGAAATCTCCATTGTTTCAAACATGCATCATAGTCTTAGACAAAGAAATTTTGTATCCTACTGTATTTTTACTCCCTCACTGTCTCTTTCTCTATCCTCCTTTATTCACTGTAAAAAATGGGTATTTATATATCGGCCACATGAAAAGTCGCATCCATTCGTATTATAATCCATGGCGATCCTTATTCGAGATTTTACAAATGTTCACTAAACACCCGCTGAGATGTCCTACAACTTCCCTGACACTTTGAGTCTCTCCGACTATCAATAGATTATATATCGCTTCGATGTCATACAATTTGACCGATGCTTTGAGTCTCTTCGACTATCAATAGATTATATATTGCTATGTTGTCGTGCAGTCCTACCGATGTTCCAAGTCTCCCCGACACTCTGTGCCTTCAATCATGAGTATCATTGTGACTTTAGGGGTCGGAAAACATTCCTATGACTACTCAAGTCTTACCGAGATGTTTCCCTCAATTTTCTCTCTGATCGTCGAGAAATAATAGTTTCTTGTTGATGGAACTTCATTCGGCATGAGCTTCCTATCTCTCTCTGATGATACTAGTCTTGCCAAGTCCTTTACCAATGAAATCCTATCCCTGTGACATAGGGGGTTGACAAGACTCCATGACTTCATATCGATGACAACAACGGAATCAACCATTGCTTTATCGGCAAGACAAAATGAATGCTTCGGGACATTACTCTAATGGCTCTTGTCTCAGCAACATAGTTCTTTGTGCTTCATCAGTAAAACACATATGTGCTCGCTATGACTTATCCTGACGATTGTTGTCTTGCTGATAGGATCCTCTGGTCACTGAGAATGTGAACTATGTCTACCTGATGTGTATTACCAAATGAAATTTTATTGGTAAGACAATCCTGATCTCTTGCCGATAGACTGCAAAAGACACACGTTAGTATAAAATGCTTCATGGATCGGTGAGACCTGTATCATCTCATGCCGATATGATTTATACATTGAAATACTCAGGGTTAGATGAATTCCATGGGACCAAATGATAAAATATGGGAAAAAATGTTATGCAAAGTGGATTTTTGTGCTTATGGTATGGGCATTTTTTGGGAACTAACGGGTATGTGCAGCCATGAAATTTTCAAAAATTTACAGTTCTAACAACCCTGATGCTTAAAGAAGATCAAGCATTTAAGTGGACAAAGGAAGTCAGAGAAGCCTTTGAAAAAGTTAAGGATGCTATTTCCTTAGCTCTGGTACTAGTTAATCCAAACTTATATAAGGACTTTATAATGTATGTATTTAGTAGCAAGTCCATTATTGCTACTGTCTTAACTCAAAAGGATAATGAAGGAAAAGGAGAACATTTAGTGGCATTTTCTCCCAGACCCTGAAAGAATATGAGATGAATTATAATTTCATTGAAAGGAAAGCCTTTGCAATAGTAAAGGGACTTAAAAAATTTTGCCATCTAATTTTCTACAACAAAGTAATTATCTATATCACTCATTCTAGTGTGTGCAAATATATCATGGAGGGAGAAATCATAGAAAAAAGAGCTAATTGGATCACCAAGATCCTTGAATATGACATTGAGGTCAGACCCACTAAAACTATCTGTGGAAGAGGACTGTACGAATACATGGCGCATGACGAAGAGATACTCGTTGAGGAAGAGCAACTAGAGTTTGTTCTGATGAATGAGCTAGGGTCTGAGGGTTGCTAGCTAATAGATAGAGTGAGGTTTATGCAAACAAGAAAGTATCTACAAGGTCTTTCCTCCCAAAAAAGGAGATACTATCGACTGTAGAATTTTGGATATGTGCTAGTAGAAGGGGTACTTTTCAAAAGGAATTCCAATGGTCTCCTCCTGTGATGTGTTAATGCTGAGAAACCGAAGAGAATCCTCAACACTTTCCACAACAGCGTTGTGGGAAAACACTTCTTCGCTAAGACCACTGCCATCAAAATCATGTGCCTAGGTTACTATTGGCCCATACTTTTCAACGACTCTCATTCCTTGGTAAAATCTTGCAAGGAATACCATTTTTTACATGTAGAAGGAAGAATTTTGCAATGCCTCTCAAGCCTATAGTGGTGGATGAACCATTTGCACAATGGGGCCTAGACTTAATTAGGATGATTAATCCCGCTTCTAGTGTCGGGCACAAGTGGATTTTGACTGCTACAGATTACTTCACCAGATGGACAGAGGTCGTTTTGCTTAAAAATGCAACAGAGACAAAGATAGTGGATTTCCTCGAAGAGATGATGACAAGGTTCGGTCCTCCAAAGACTATCATTTATGATAATACTAGAGCTTTTCTAGGTGCAAAGGTATCTCACTTTTCATTAACAAATGGCATATTCCTTAAGAAATCATTGAATTATTACCCGCAGGGAAACAGCCTAGCAAAATCAATGAACAAGAACTTGGTCAGACTCCTTAAAAGAATTAGTTCGGAGCACTAGAGATAATGGCACAAAAACCTCCAAGTGGCACTTTGGGTAGACCGCATAACTCCTAGGCAAGTCCATAAGACTTTTCCTTATGAGTTGGTATATGGGAAGGAGGCATTGTTGCCTATATCTATGGAGATTCCAGCACTTCAACTATTGAAATCCCTCAAGATAAAACAAAATGGTGCCATGGAGGTTTGTCTTGCTGAACTATTAGAAGTACAAGAAAAAAGGGAGAATTCCCTAATAGCCATGACAAACCGCTAGCAGGTGGTCAAGCGATGGTTTGACAAGAAGGCTTCCGACCAAGGCCTAAAGTATGGAGACTTAGTGCTAAAATATAATGAAAGGGCTGCTAAGCCAAGTCACCATGGAAAATTTGATAGCCTATGGGAAGGTCTATTTAAAATCATTCAGTGCAAAGAGCATAATGCTTTCAAGTTAGAAAGCATGGAACAGAAAGCCTTGAGAATTCCGGTCAACGGGATTCATCTTAAGCTATTCCATTAAGTGGAAAATTTTATTATTGTACATATGTTAATATATTTTTATTTTCTTTCCCTTTGTGTTGGTTGGTCTTTTTAGAAATTAATTTTTGTTTCGATAGAAAGCAACCCATCATTGCAGAGAGTAGAGCAGTAAAATTTCTTTACAAAAATAATCAGGAAAATACACCCTTAGGACCCATACAACATATATGCAAAAAGAAGAGAGACATAGATTTTATAAAGATATATGTCATTATATATATTCTTTCATTTTTACATGGTAGAAAATGGCTACGAGAGCCGTAATTAAAAAGTATATGGTTATACGTGCTATTATTTTCATATATGCTATATCTATGGCCTTTTTTAGGCATATATACAAAAAATGGAAACAGGTGGTGTATTTTTAACAGCAAAAAACAAAGAGGTAAGGAAGCTTTTCATCCAAGAGCATGGGCAGTAGCAATTGACGCATTAACAGCAGTTTCTACGACATCTTCATCAGCAGGTACATCAGCAACAAAAGCAAAATCACTTGGAGCAACCTCCATTGGTGGAGGGAACACCAGGTTCCAGAAGTCAGTGTACCAATCAATGTTGTAGAATGGTACTACATTGTAGATGTGAAGCAAAAAGTACAAGGCCTAGGTAACCCTCCATTGGTGCTCGTTGTGCATTTGGAGGCAGGATCCACTGAGAAATGACAACCATGGGATGACCGCTTCTTCCTCGATATAGCACCAAAGGTCACTAGCCATTGGCAGGCCTACCCCATATGCAATGTGAGCAATGACTTCGCCTAGACCATTCAGGTATTTTTTAGGAAATATTTCCTTGACTAACTTCAAAATCAAGGGACTGGGGATACCAATATCCAACATAGATGCAACAAAGTGTAGGAAAATGTCAGTATTGATGCGGTATTTGTCTTCATACTCAATGCAGTCCTGACCCAAAACCCACTTCATGGCTATCAAAGCCAGGGAGTGTTTATTTTTAGTCATCCTTTTCAAGCGCCGAGTTGAAATCTCTTCGAGGAAAGTTGTCTACAACTTATAAGAATCTAGCCTAATATGAGTGTCCATGGTATTGGCACACTGCTACTACCTTCTAACTATTCCTGAAATCTGCCTACGACCTAGCCTATGAGGAACCTTGCTAGTAATAAAAGCTAGATACTAGCCAATGACCTATTGCTAACATTTGCTCAAATGCTAAGTGTGATTTCTTCAATACTTAGAGGCCTATTTATAGAAAAAATGAGGAAAAGCATGATAATCCGCTTCGAGAAAATGTGATGATAACCAAGTGCCAACTTGAAAGGCATGCTTGCATTTGTTTGCATTTCCTAGCCAGTTGCATTTGTGAAAGTACAACTCAATGCATGTAGAGTTAATGAAAGTTAATTAATTAGCTTAAAATGGTGGTGCTCATTGATAGTGAGCTACACGGTCCAAAGGCTATTGTGTCACCTCATAAGCATTTCCTAGAACCCAAGGTAGGATTCATATCTTTTTCAGGCACTAGTTGTTTTTTTGGCTTAATCATTCCGTTTGGGATATTAATTGCTAGTGCATACGAATGCTGAATTAAAACACAGGTTGTCAACCCAAGTTCCAAGGAAATCACCTCATATCACACAGTTACCAAATGTAATTATTCCTTTTGTCACTTTGGCTGCTAGGTATCCTATTTTTACACGAGCCAAGGAATTAGTGGAACATGCCGAATTAAATGCAAAAGCCTACTTTCCTCTACCACCTTGAGAAAAGATAGCTAAAATTTTGCATGAAGAAGCTTTTAATGCTGAAATGTATTTTGAAATACACTAATCCAAGTGAAGAGAAGTTTATAGCATATCCAGAGTTGAGTAAAATTTACAAAGCATTCAACACCTGCAGAAGCTTTCATCTAAGGAAAAATGTTGGAGAGCTCATCACAGCAAATTTAGGAGGAGATTGGCCAACACTTGCTTAGTGCTATAAGGTTGTCAAAAGCTGCATGTCTATGAAGATTTATCATATGCTACACCTGGTATACCAAGCAAGTTGAAGAAGGAAAATACAATACAACTGGATAGGCCCAAAGATTACAGAAACCAAAAAAGGGTTGAGGAGGAATGGGATACTATTCATGACCCACGCCTTGCAAAAAACCCTAAGTCTTTAAGAGAAGCAGCCTATGCAAGGATGAAAGCATCTCAGGGAACCATATTGACAACAAATAAGGTATGGTACAACGGGCTTCCACAATACATGGTCCTGCTGGTACATTATTTCCCAGAGATAGTTGATGCCACCATTCAGCGTTATAACCCGAACACCCACTACATCGAGGGCCAAACTTTGAATGTTAACATCAACCCACAAGCCATTTGGAACATGCTATGTATCCTAGACCCAAGTACCAGAAAGGAGAAAATCGAGTCCTTCACTCCTACAAAAGGAGAAAATACGTGGAAGGCAATGAAAAAGAGCTCAGATTTCTTGATGGAGGAAATTGGTAAGAAGGGAATCTAGGTGCTAAGCTATCAAGTATCCCATTGCCGCATGGTTCATTTCCAAAAGACATGCAGGATGCCTTGTCAATGCTAGCATTTTTGTGCAGTCGAGACTCCGAAAAAATGGTGGAAGCCTTTCAACTAGGGCCAACTTTCTGATTTTGCAAGCAACACAATATCTTCTGGTACGATTTCACCAAGTTCCTTGTGGTAGAAATGAGATGGCAAATAGAAAATTACCCAATGGAAGGGAATTTTAGATTTCTCTCCTTCCTAGTTCACATGTTCCTGCATCAAAACCCTAACTTCTTCGATAGATCTTTTGATTTGTCTATTTTTGTTGAGAAGCAAAGGAGGAAGCCAATATCCACATGGACACCCTTTCTTTCCATGACATATGATTACTATGAATTTTTTGATTATTTTATAACTCTAGTCTTGCAAGATTTACAAGGAGGAGGTGATATGATCTGCCTCAACTTAGATCAGACTAGATATATGCAGAGTTTCACTCTTGCTTGTGATTGGTTTTTCAAAGTGGATTTCACAATTCTTCGGATGCAGGGCTTCACCGATCAACCTTCCCTACTCCTAGCCTATGTCACAAATAGGGTGCTCATGCTTGAGATGTATCAGCAAGTGTGTATTATTGATTATACCTTCTGCAGTAGCCAAAGCGTCAAGAGGAAATGATTCTTCACTTGTCTAAAGAATTTCAAAACAGTGACTTTGGTAAAGAAGCAATCGCATCAGCTATTATAGGATAAACTGGCTCATTTAGGGTTGGTTTTGGTATGTGATAAATGAGAATACAACCCTTTCAATGATCTACCATAGCCACACATGAAGGTTACTCACATTCCTTGAACCTACTGGGAAAAGAGGCACAACCTGCGAGCGAATAAGGATGAAATTTTTGTTGAACTATTGCATATTCCCACATAAGATAATAGAAGGCCATGGCACAAGTTTTACTTTGCTATGGTAGAAGCTAAGGATAGTGTTCAGATGGAACACACCATGTACAACAAGTTGCGGAAGGATGAGGAATGGACTAATGAAAAGATAGAAGCTTTCTGGAAATATCACCAAGAGACAAGATAGTTGGATGCTCCTTATAAAATCTTGGAGGACAAAGAATTTGAAAAATGGTGGGATGAGGAGCATCTCAGCTCCAACTTAGTGCCAATAGAAGCAATGACCTAGAAGGTGGGTCCCAAGAAAGAGAAGAAGAAATAGCGACTTCTACATCCTCCACACCACAAGTGAAAAGCTCTGGAAAGCCCACCTCTGTAGCCACAAATGTGTGGTTTAATGTATCAAGGTCTTCACATACACTCACTTAGGCCGCTAAGGCAACTAGAGTGTCATCGTAATAGTTGATAGTAACTGTTGAGGTTGGGGAAACCCCTCATGTAAAGCGGCAGTGGATGGAGGCCACTGTTGGAGAGAGTTCACAAGAGCCCGCTGGAAGACAGGTACTTGTAGCTAGCCAGGGGCCTGAGGAAGGGGAAGAGTTGCTAATGAGTTAAAGGTTGCCATCAACTAGTCAGTAGGTAAATTTTGCTCCTTCTCTTGCTTCTCAATCCTTGGTATCCCCCACTTTCTTTGCAGTAATCCTTTCCATGAGTGTTCGCTCTCTATTTCCCACCTTTGATCCAACCTTTGTGGGAGGTTTCGCCCAGTTCTCACAGGTCACTCCACCTGGCTTTACTCCTCTGTGAACCCTTATGCCAAATATTTCCACTCAAGCCCTCTTTGCCTCACTATTCGAAGGCATACCCATTGTTGGCACCCCTGCTTCTACTATTACCACAAATCCTCCTCTTCCCTCAAAGCAGGCTAACTCCACGATAACAACTCCTTCACCATTCCAGCCCATGAGTCCTCCTGCCAGTTCACCAATTGAACCTTGGCAAGTGGCAAGCCCTTCTGCTAGTTCTCAAACCAAGCTTTGGAATGTTCCCCCCTTCTCCCCAAAAATTTTCACTCTCCAGAAGAAGCAAATTCTTGAGCCTATCAAAATTACCTACCCATATGCCCTACCTTTCGGTCCTCCTTTCGCAGGCGGGTGAGTCTCGTCACCAGCCCTATTCATGGCATAGATTGACTCTGGAAAGGAGGCACACACTAGTAGAATACAAAAGCACAAGGCCAAGGAGGATAGTAAGCCTATGGAACCAAAGATGAAAATGCTCTATGATAAGACCCAGCAAGTGTTGAAATTTGTGACCCTCTACCCTATAGTAACCAAGCAACAAGGGGAGATGCATCCAGAAGACCACAAAATGTACACAATAGGGCTTGACATGAAGGTGGTACAACCATAGGATAAGGTTGAGCTTATGGAGGAAACACAGTGGGTGGTCACCTTCAATTTCCTTAAAATTAGTCACTAGCTAAAGAAAATGGATGAGCAGCTTAAATCAGTAAGGGAAAAAGCTAATTTTTTGGAGAAAAAGGAGAAATCCCTGGAAGTGGATGTTGTGCATTTGACAAAGAGGGCACTGACAGCAAAGAATTAAAGGAACAAACTTTAGGGGGGCTTTTGAAGGTTTAGACTATCGACCTTGCTATGGTTAATGAGTTGCGTACTAAGAATCGAGTGGCGGAGCAAAATTTGTAGCTAAGGAATGAGGAGTTGGAGCGGCATTGCATTGAATATGATCAAGGGATGGCAGAGAAGAATGAGGCCTTAGAGCATCAGCAAGCTCAATATGAGCAAAAGTTACAAGAGAAAGATGTCAATTTTGAGGGCCAAAAGACCCAATTAGAAAAAGAACTTCACAAGACAAAGTCCACTCTTGACATGCATTTGGAAAACCACTCCTGAGCTGAGAAAAACTGGCATAAAGAAATGAGGAGCTCTAGGGAGCAACTGGCATCTGAGAAAAGAAAAAATGTGGAGTTGGCCAAGGTCATTAACTCAAAGGATGTGGAGATCTCTTCTCTTAAAAGCTCTCTCCCGACCTCCCCTACACAACCAAATCTTGTTCCATTGGTTAGGCAGTTGTATATTTCTCATTGGGAAAAGATTAAAACATTTTTCCTAGCACTGCAACCCATGCTCTAGTTTATCACCAAAGTATCAAGACTAAGCTAGGTGGCTCATGGTACAATTGAGAAATTCCCATTGTTTATCTTGGAAAGGGTTCTAGAAGCAAAGGATCTGCTCACCAAGCTATATTCAGTCTCTGAAGAAGACCTTGCCAAGGCAAGAATTGAGGATCAGAATGTTACTGTCCAGACGGAAAACAAGTTTATCCATTGCCACTCTACTTTCCAGCGCACTAAAGTGGTTGCTACTACTCTGAACAAGAGAATGGACAACATGTAGGAGAGTTTCTCTAGGTTAAATGAGATGGGCCTATCATCTCCATTCCTTGAAGATGGCTCTATTGCTATAGCTGAGAAAATTGTGGAAAGAATAGAGGAGAAGGAAAATGACCCTGATACTTTCTAGACTTTCATCCATCCTCCTACTGCAACGGACATTGAAGGAGTCATTCATCCTCTTGCACAACTACTATTCCATTGTGAGGTAGGGGTTAGTTTACTTGATGTGTAGCCTCAAAAGGAAACAATTGACCTAGGTGGAGCGTAGGAGAATTTGCGCAACATAGTAAGGCCATCCGAGGATGATTGGTCGCTTTTGTAGGTGGCTCCTTCCAAGCTCTGACTCCATCACTCAGTGAATGGCGCTCTAGTCTGCAAAACCAAAGAAATTTTGGTTTCTCTATTCCTCAAATGAAATGCCCTTAGTAGTTTCCAAAAGTTGTGAATAAATATTCAACAAGCTCCCTTGAGGTATATTTTTTCTCTAAGTATCGGCCCACACATCACAAATAAGCCACTCAGCCTTTTTGTCAAAATATGTTGTGCCCCCTCCACATGTTTGCTCTATTCTCCCCAGAGGTTTCCTTTCCTTCGCATTTCGGGAATCCCCATGATCGGCATCTACGATGCACTTTTCTATGCATCTGCTCTATGCAAGCTTTTAGTGAAAGGATGAAATAGCGACCGTGGGCAGCGAAATACTACCACACATCTCTTCTACGCACACTACTTCAATGCCAAGGATGAAGTGAACCACAAGCTGCAACTTCTGCCACATGTTTTAACTGCCTACCTCAAAGGGAAACACTTGTCTATATGAGGCTCTGCTAGACCACCACCATCATTTGTAGAGATGCACTTGGACCAAAGTGACTAGATGCTTTGGCTTGAAGTATTTCTGTTGCAATATCTGAAAGGAATCTTCGATTCTGCATCATTGCCAAAAAAATTCAAATATTTTCTATTACTGCTCTCCGAGGCAGTGGGAGTTTTTCCAGCTATATATACTTCTCTCTATTTTGAGGGAAGGGTCCGGATTTTTGAAGAGGAACACTGATTTTAGAAAAGACACTAGGCCTTTATTTATTTATTTTATTATTGCAAAAGCTCTCAGACTATGCCAATTGTTCGGACTTTCTATTCTTTTATGATGTTTGATTAACTTTAGACTGTGCTGCTATTGTCTGGATATTTCATTTGAGAACTTCTATAAATTGAATGCAAGTTTTTTGGTCTAGATCATGTCTTATGACTCTTCTTGGCAGTAGGATTTATGCAATTTTATTTTATGTCAATGAATGGATTATCTATGCTTTAATCTTCAGTTTCTGCCTTTTTGGAACATTGCAAATACAAATTAGGCCCTTAGATCTATGATTTATCATGCCTATCATTAAGTCTTGGTACATCACCATAGATTAGATTTTATTTTATATATCTACTTCATTCTCCCTTTCCAAACCCCCATTATAGAAGAAGTCAACTTCTTTAAAAATCCGGAGGTCACTCAGTTTAGCACAAATGGTCCCCCATAAACTGAGTTTCCCATAAGACACTATTACCTTGTCAATTTTTGGCATCAACAATAACCTCTAGATCTAACTCCAGGGTGGGCATCTCATAACCTATCATCATCTTCAAATAATCATCACTTTCAACCCAATGTTCCACAATCCACTTATCATGGGCTTCTAATTCCTATAGGGCCTTTTCCAAAATCCCTTTCCTATATTCAAAATTCAATTTCCAAGCCTTTGGTAGCCAATAATCTTCCTTAGGTAGCCTCAACTCCTCCCAAATTTCTCGAGTGAGCTTGAGGATGCTCTCCAACTTCGGATATGTAATCCTGTAGAGTTATGGGAACTCTTTGTAGATGTCCATTTCCTCCTCAACCTCTTTTTGTGACACTCATAATTCATTGTGCATTTTGTCCGCATGGTGGATGCCTTTTTCACCTATGTCGCCAACCCTCTTGACCCAGTCCAAGGTGGACTTAGTATAATTTTTCATCCTTTTTATTTTATTCACCTCCTCCTTTGAGAGCAAGGTGGGTGTAGGCCATTCCATTAGAGCTTCTTCTCTTGATGAGGTCCACTATTGTATATAGGCAGTTAGTTCTTCCAATTGTGCCTTTAGCTCTTCCTTTGTGGATTGGTCTTTGTTCATTTGTTGCAAGATGGTGGATACAAACCCTTGAAATTCATCAATATTTTACTCATGAGATGTTGGTCCTAGATTGATGGTAGATATTTAGTAGTCCTAGCCCTGGATGGCATCTACATCCTTGCCCACTATTGGAACTATAAAATCTGATGATTTTTACATATCTTTCATCCCCCTGAGTCTCCATTTGAGTCCTACCTTAGGCACATTTTCCTCATTTCATGATATTTTCACCCTTATTTTGGTCATGTGACCCCATTGAATCCATTGAGTCATGCATTATTCACGTTGTAGTCCATATTGGCATAAGTCTATCTAGGTCTCCCTGACCCGTGATGCTTTTGTGTTAACATATGTTTGCTGCAGGTGATCGGCAGGACTTGTTCATTGTTACAGTTATCAGCATTCACCTATTGGATTCTATCGGCATGACATTCACGTGGTTTCGACGACCATGGAGGAACCTATCGGTGGGAGTTTGGTCTTCGGTATATCATCTCACCGAGTGCCTAATGTCTCACCGAACGGTATTTGGAGATGCATCGGTGAGAGTTTTTCTTTCGTTGAAGCGTCTTGGTGAACTCACCTAGTCTTGCCAACCGGTGGCAGATGTAAATACATATTGGAAAAAGATTTTATTTGGGGTAACGTCTTGGCGAGTGACCTTCGGTCTCGCCGATATTACACAAGAGGCTCGTCGGTGAGAGACTTTTTCTTCGGAGTAAGTCATAGCAACTTCACATTGTCTCATCGATCGGTGGCATAAGGATGCATGTATCGGTAAGAGTTAAAACTTTAGGCATGTGGTCTTGGCGAGTTTGGATTGTCTTACCGACTGACAACATAAGAATATGCATCTCGGTATGACTAATGGGCATCAATGTAACATCTTGGCGATCTCGTCTGATCTTGCCAGTCTGTTTTCTCACGCCGAGATGCAGATTGCATCCGCGTGAGAATGTTTATGTCTCAGCAAAATAAATGTATCACGGGGTGCTTTCGATAAGACACAGGATAATCTACGAAGCCTCTTCCCGACTCGGTGTTGTCTTGGTGATCTAAAAATGAGCTCGGGGTGTTTCGTTATGGCATGGTCTAATCTGCATAGGGTCTCCCCGATATCGGAAAGTCACAGCGATACATGTGAAACAAAGGAATACATCTCGGGGAGACATAAGGTAATCTATATGATGTTTCTCTGATTCAGATATGTCATAGCGAAATAGGAAGAACTCAGGAATGACTAACGATTGAATTGCCTTCGGCATACCTGTTGGATTGTCTCGCCGACTATTTCATTGATGATTAATAAAATTCAAATACTGTGGCCGACATGTGAGTTCATAAAATACCATTGCAAGCCGACATGAAAGGAACCTGAATTCTGTGGAAGGCCGACATTGGATCTCAGTATGATATATTTTTCTGATACTAGTGTATAAATAGGCATTTTGTAATTGTAAAATGATCATCAGCTATCAGTTATTCAATATACAATAGGCAAATTATATGGATACAGTACAATAGATTTACCAAATCAGAGACTATGATGCATATTTTCATAATGGAGGTATTTATGAAAGTTAATTGATGTTGTTGCACATTTCTGGTGTCAATTATCTATTGAATTTAATAAAAGCATTGCTAAGTTGTCTCCAAGATGGATTCTTTCTGATTGTTTAAATTGATATAACAAGTTTATACTCAATTCATCAATACACATTTGTTGTATTTGTGTGGTTAATTGATTGGTTCTTTCAAGCAAAGATTAAATCCTTTTAGTTGATCACAGTAATCAGAGAGATTCATTTGGATTGTTAAAGTAGAGCTTAGTAATCATAGTCTTGCATGTTTATACAAGTTGTAAACATAATATATGCCAGATAATTTGAGTTTTCTCCAGAGAAGTGTTGCTCATCTTGATTTCATTTGACTCTACATACCCAATAAGGCACTGGTCTCTGCACTTCATCATTTTGAATTCATTAAGTTTCTTTATATCTATTAATTGAGCATTTTAAGATTTAGATCAGAAGATTGCTATTGCTATCAAGTTTGATTTCATTTGTTCACTTCTATCTGTCATTGTGGACAAATCACTGAAAGAAAGATAATCATAAGTACATAAAGTTTGCTTCATTTAGTAAGGTACACCTGCCTGGGTCTAGCAGCACCCTAAGAGCAGAAAGCCTATGTCATTCGGCTTTGTCTGTTACCCTAAAGCATATCAAGAGATTGGCAGCCTCTTGAGGCATCCTGCCTACGTTTTTGAGAGCTAAAAAATTGGCGGCTTTGCTGGGGATACATTCAAAATCAAGGCCTTAATCATAGAGTCAGAAACAAATTACAGACTCCACTGGGAATAAGAAACATCAAGTTTTTTCTAACTTTTGACAGAAGTGAGTGGCGACTCTGACATAAATTTTGCAGCTATTCAAACATGAATGGAAGAAGATCTCAATACAGGGGAGGTCATACTGTAGCTCCTGCTAGAAGCAGTAAATGGACATACAAAGATGACAAGGTGGATAAAGGAAAGGGGATAAGTGAGGACATGTGCATGACTGACAAAGACAAAACATCAAGAGCACATTGTGAAACATATGATCGCTATGATACATGGAGAGATAATTCAAGTGCAGAACTTTGTACCCCTGAAGATCAAAGAAATCCTTTCTCTTTTCTTGATCCTCATAAACAGGTTGAGTTTCAAGCTACACTTGAGGCTGAACGAATCAGAATTCAGCATGAATATTATCAAAAAATGGAGAGTAACCAAAATGTGTTTACTGATCATGAGCTTCCTGAGGAAGTAAAAGCACAATTTGAATTATAGAGGAAGAGGATAGAGGAATTAGAGGCTAAATTGCAGAAAACTCAGGTTACTAATTAGACAGTTGATTGCCCCCCAAAGTATGTACCACCTCATAAGTAAGGTAATCATGGTGTTGGGCCTTCAAATCCACTAGTGTCTCTTCACCATCAGACAGGGAATCACTATAAGCAGCCAAATCATCCACCTCATATTCCCACACAGCATAGAGGTATGCATTCACCTCCTAGACATCCTTTTATCCCACAGTATAATGCACAATACAATAATCCCATGGACCAGCATCAATGTCCACCTATTCCTCCCCCTCACCAGCATACAACCATGATCAGACAGTTTGATTTAGCAGGTTTTCAGTTATACCCTTACCCTATGGATGGCAGTTGGAGGGGTATGGTGCCCAAATTTACAAGGAGTAATGCAATTACTGCTGAAGAGCATTTAAGGAATTTCAACGTTTTCATCTAGGACATAGATGTGCCATATGAAGATTTACACATGAAGTTGTTTATGATGTCACTTATTGAAGATGCTAGGGGTTGGTTTAATAGCCTGCCAGCATCCTCAATTAATTCTCTTCAAATATTCCAAGACCGATTCCTAGAGCAATATGGGAATTTAAATGCACTAGATGCTACTCTTCATGAATTGATGCGAATTCAGAAAAATCAGAATGACTCAATTTTTGATTTCAGCCAAAGATTTAACAAGTTGCAGACTAAGGTACCTCCTGGATCAAGGCTGACAGATTCTGTAGCTTTGAGTGTTTATTTGAATGCATTTGATCCTAAAATAGGGTATGAAATGAGAAATAGATTCCCGAGAGATTTGGTTGAAGCACAGAAGATTTCACTTACAATTGAAAACAATAGGAAGGCTGTTGGGATAATCAGTAAAAGAGACAATCCTAGGGCTCCTCAGCAAAGCAACAATTATTAGTACAGACAGGAGAATACATACAAAAGTGAGAGGCTGAGGTTGCATGATATGCCTTATAATATAGACTGGAAGGATGGAAAACCTATAACAGCTAAGCCTAGAAACAAAGAGACCCCTGATCCATTGAGCAAGAAGGGAACCTATATGGTAAGTAACAATTATTTCTGTGAAGCTTGTGATAAGCCACATTCCCCAAAATATTGTGTTGTAGCCCAGAGAATGCAAGAAGAGGGAATGTTGATGGAAAACAATGGAGAAGATCACATAGTGTATTTGACTTCAAATACATTTCATCATGTTGAGGAAAGGTACTCATCTTCAGAGGATGAAGGTTATGAGTATAATGTTTCAAATCAAAAATATAATGTCCATATGGCTGAACAGTAGATCCTTTCTGATTCTGAAGAAGATTATAGAGAGCCACATTCAGTTGAGGCTCCAGTTCAATGCAGTATTAGGAGACTCACCAAAGAAGAAATAGAGAGACTAACTGTTGCTGCAGTTGAAGAAGCAAAGAGTAAATATTGGCTGAGAAATAGAACAGTAAATGAGAAAGAGGGTGTCCCCAATGGAATCTTTATGAAAGATCAGAAGGTGACACAAGGAATTGTGAAAAAGCCAGAAAATAAATAGCCTAGTAAGAGTGAACAGAAGCCTGTCCAGAAGGAGGAAGTGAAGGAATTACATAAAAAGATGCAAATTCCTAACCAGCCTAGTAAAAAAGAAAAAGAAGAAAACAAAGGAGAAATGCCATAACAGAAGAAAATTGTTAAGGTCGAGGGCTCTTCTTTTGACTTCACTCAGGCGTTATCCTAGGTAAAAATGTCTTTCCCACTACTTGAAATGATGAAAATAAAAGAATATAGGGACACTGTTGTTCAATTGATAACAAGTGGAAGTGAAAAACATATGAATTCTGAAAACAAAGTAGCTATTAAAACAGTCAATAGGCAAGAGAAAGTAAATATCCCTGAAGTCTGCCTGAGTGACATATTAACAACTCCCCCTCAAGTTGATCCCTTTTTCACCACATTGCTTATAAATAACAAACTGTTGAGGAATTGCATGATAGACTCTGGTGCTGCCATAAACATTATGCCAGTAGGAGTAATGAAGCAGCTTGGCCTATGGGTGGATACCATTGGAGGCAAGTGTTATGCAATGGATAACTGACCTATGCCTGTGGTGGGTATAATGAAAGATGTTGAAGTCAAACTGGCTACTTATCCACAGGTGGCTTATAATATAGATATAACAGTCATTGATACTCCTCCTCAGTTCGGGATGCTCTTGTCAAGGCAGTGGACAACAACAGTTGGGGGAAACATCCAGTTTGATTTATCTTATGCAACTATTCCAGTGAATGGTCAAGAAGTCAAATTGTATAGGGAGCCAAGGATGAACCAGCTTGTTGACTGTGTACCACAAGATCAAATCAATTGTTTTTGTGATGTTGATCTTGGAAGTTTTAAGATAGAATCATCCCAGCCTAAATTAACCAATAGTGATCCAATTGAAAGGCATGTGGCACAAAGCTGTAATGAAGTGTGGAAGATGTATTTTGATGGAGCATGCAGCCAAGAAGGTAATGGCACTGGGATTGTTTTTATTTCACCTGAAGGTATTACATTTGAATATTCATTTCTATTAGCATTTGAATGTACAAACAATGTGGCAGAGTATGAAGCCTTGTTGATAGGTCTGAACATAGCTTTGAAACATAAAATCAAGTTGCTGGCTGTTTTAGGGGATTCTGAGCTGGTTGTTTCACAAATTAAGTCGAAGTATGCAGCAAAGCACAAAATATTGAAACAATATAGGAATGTTGTATGGGACACAATTGAGTTTTTTGATGCATTTTCAATTGAGTGGATTGATAGATCAAAGAACATAATGGCTAATTTTTTAGCAAATGTGGCGCTGAAAAAAGATGATATCACATTGGCTGGGGTGTCACAGATTGAGTTCAAGACAAGGCCTGTTGTGCCTGATAATATTTATAGTTGGTAGGACTTCAATGATGGTACTGACCTTTTGAAGTTCCTCAATTGTATAGATCAATATGAAGCCCAGGAAATTGACATCAATGCTTTTGTTGAAGAAATGGATGGGAAGCAAACAGTGTTTGGAAAGGAGATTTTGCAGCTCAAAACAAATAAGTATCCTAAGGGCTTAGTGGCATTGGAGAGGCTGTATGATGGAAATGATCGGTCCCTCATGAAGCAAACACTAGTCAGAAAGGAAGATGTTGAAGAAATTAACTTGGGGACTGAGATGGCACCAAGAAGGGTGTACATAGGAAAGAAGATAAGCCCTACAATTAGAAGAATGTTGATAGAGTTGCTGAGAAAGTATAAGCATGTATTTGCTTGGTCTTATGAAGATCTAAAAGCATACAGGGAAGATTTGTTTCAGCATGAAATACCATTAAATCCAGATGCTAAGCCATTCAGACAAAAGCAAAGACCCATAAATCCAACATTGGAGCCTAAAATGCAAGAAGAATTAACAAAGCTCAGAGATGGAGGAATTATCAAACCAATCAGGCATTCAACGTGGGTTTCAAACTTAGTCCCTGTGAGGAAGAAGAATGGAGATATTAGACTATGTGTGGACTTCAGGAATCTGAATATGGCATCTCTCAAGGACAATTATCCTCTACCTAATATGGAGGCTATATTGCATAAGGTGACAAGGTGTGAGCTGTTGTCTATGATGGATGGGTTTTCAGAATATAACCAGGTTAAGGTCAAAGAATCTGAGCAATACAAGACAACATTTACAACTCCTTGGGGAACGTATGTATACATAAGAATTCCATTTGGTCTCACTAATGCTGGAGTGACTTTCCAGAGAGCTATGGACATGGCATTTGTAGATTTGATCAATGTTATCATGGTAGTGTACTAGGATGACCTGACTGCTTATTCAAAGAAGGCTGAAAATCATGTGCAACATCCGGAGAAGGTATTTATTAAAGCCCTGGAATATGGTATTAGCCTAAATCCAAAGAAGTGTCATTTTGCAGTTATAGAGGGTAAGCTCTTAGGACATATTGTTTCAAAAGAAGGAATTAGAATAGATCCTGAGAGGGTTGAAGCTATTGATAAAATTCCTATTCCAAAAACTGTCAAGGCTATACAATCATTCTTTGGATAGATTAATTTTGTTAGGAGATTTGTTTCTAACTTTGTTGAGATCATTAAGCCCATATCAAAAATGTTGAAGAAAGGACAAAAAATGGAGTGGACTGTAGAAGCTTTGGAAGCTTTCATATCTATCAAAAGGGCTATCAAGGAGGCTCCTATCCTTAAATCACCAGATTTTGCAAAGCCTTTTCAGATATTTTCATTTGCTTCTATGCACATGATTGTTGCTATTATGCTACAGAAAAATGAGGATGGTCATGAACATCCTGTGTCTTTCTTTATTAAGTCATTACAAGGGTCTGAATTGAAGTATGAAATAATGGAAAAACAAGCATTTGCATTGGTAAAGGCCACAAAGGCTTTCAGACCATATCTTGTTGGAGCAAAGGTGATTGCTTATGTCCCTCATGCTGCTGTTAAAGATATCTTGACATAATCTGAAGTAACAGGAAAGAGATGTAGATGGATCAACAAAATTCAAGAATTTGACATGGAGATACAGATTACTAAGCTGGTGAGAGGTCAAGGTTTGGCTAGGTTGATGGCAGAATCAAATATTGAAGCAAATCAAGTTTGTAATGTAGATGAAGGGACTGTAGTTGCAAGCATTGGGCACACTCCTTGGTATACTCGATATCATGCATTACCTTAAGTACATGAAGTGTCCAGAGGGATTGAGTGACAGCTAGAAGAGAACTTTGAAGTTGCAAGCATCAAAATATGTTTTTATGGATGGAGATCTGTTTTGGAAGAACATGGATGGTATACTATTGTTGTGTCTAGATGAGTCATAGGCCAAGCATGTTTTAAGTGAAATGCATGAAGGAGTTTGTGGAGGACATTACTCAGCAAAAACAACTGCACATAAAATTCTCAGGGCAGGATATTACTGGCCAAAGGTTTTTAATGATTCTTTTACACATGTAAGAAAATGTGAGGCCTGCCAGAAGTTCTCTGGAAAATTCAAGTATTAGGGTGCTTTGCCACTTTGACCCTTGCAGGCTGATGCCCCTTTTCATCAATGGGGAATTGATTTCATTGGAGAGATACAAGAGAAGTCAAGTGGAGGACACAAGTGGATACTGGTTGCCACTAATTATTTTACTAAGTGGGTAGAAGCAATCCCAACTAAATAGGCTACAAGCAAAGTGGTGAAAAATTTCCTAATGGATAACATTATTACCAGATTTGGTACACCATTGAGGTTAATCACAGAAAATGGGATGTGTTTCAGGTCAGATGAATTTAAAAGCTTTTGTGATACATATGGCATTATTATTTCTTATGCAGCTCCTTACCATCCACAAGCTAATGGTCAAGCAGAATCTAGCAATAAGAGTCTTTTGAATATTATAAGGAGGATGCTAGGACAGAACAAGAAAGCTTGGGATTCAAAATTAAAACTGGTTGTGTGGGCTGACAGGGTTACTGTGAAAAAGGCAATTGGAAAGTCCCCATTTGAATTGGTGTATGGAACACAAGCCAGGATGCCTTTGCAGAATTTATTACCAGTCTACAAGTTTGTCCTTCAGGAAGATTTGGATATTCCTGAACCTATGGAGGAAAGAATGGAGCAACTTGTTGAACTTGATGAAATAAGGAGAGTGGCCCAAAATCAAAACATAAAGTTACAGGCACAGATGAAGTATTTATTTGACAAGAAGGCAAAGAATAGAAAGTTTGAAGAAAATGACTTGGTGTTGATGTGGAATGCAAGGTGTCAGGAGAAAGGAAAGCATGGTAAATTTGAAGCTTTGTGGCTGGGACCTTTTGTTGTTGTTGGAAAGAAGGGTGAAGACTCATATTATCTACAAAATATGGCTGGTGAAGATCAGGAATTTCCTGTTCTGGGCAATTCTTGAAGCAATTTTTCTCTTGAGCAACATAAGAGGATTAAGGGTTGCCAGTGCATGGACAACTCTTGCTTATCCTCTCTAAAATTATTTTCCATGCACAGTAGTTTAGGATTCTGGTCCCCTCCATTTTGCATTCATTTTGCATTCATTTCCATTGCCATTCATTCCATTCCTGCTCACTGGTTTATCTCTCTATGTCTGGTCTGCTCACCCAAAGATCTAGATCCTTGCAATGATCTTACTCTCATTCATCCCCAGACGGAGCCACTGTTGGAACTATAAAATCTGATGATTTTTACATATTTTTCATCCCCCTGAGTCTCCATTTGAGTCCTACCTTAGGCACATTTTCCTCATTTCATGATATTTTCACCCTTATTTTGGTCGTGTGACCCCATTGAATCCATCGAGTCATGCATTATTCACGTTGTGGTCCATATCGGCATAAGTCTATCTAGGTCTCCCTAACTCGTGATGCTTTTTTGTTAACATATGTTTGTTGCAGGTGATCGGCAGGACTTGTTCATTGTTATAGCGATCGACATTCACCTATTGGATTCTATCGGCATGACATTCACGTGGTTTTGGTGACCGTGGAGGAACCTATCAGTGGGAGTTTGGTCTTTGGTATATCGTCTCACCGAGTGCCTAATGTCTCGCCGACCGGTATTTGGAGATGCATTGGTGAGAGTTTTTCTTTCGTTGAAGTGTCTTGGCGAACTCACCTATTCTTGCCGACTGGTGGCAGATGCAAATGCATATTGGAAAAATATTTTCTTTGGGGTAACGTCTTGGTGAGTGACCTTTGGTCTCGCCGATATTACACAAGAGGCTCATCGGTGAGATACTTTTTCTTCGGAGTAAGTCATAGCAACTTCACATTGTCTCACCGATCGGTGGCGGAAGGATGCATGTATCGGTAAGAGTTAAAACTTTCAGCATGTGGTCTTGGCGAGTTTGGATTGTCTTACCGATTGAAAACATAAGAATATGCATCTCGGTATGACTAATGGGCATCAATGTAACGTCTTGGCGATCCCGTCCGATCTTGCCAATCTATTTTCTCACGCCGAGATGCAGATTGCATCGGCGTGAGAATGTTTATGTATCAGCGAAATAAATGTATCATGGGGTGCTTTCGATAAGACATAGGATAATCTATGAAGCCTCTTCCTGACTCGGTGTTGTCTTGGTGATCTAAAAATGAGCTCGGGGTGTTTCGTTATGGCATGGTCTAATCTGTATAGGGTCTCCCCGATATCGAAAAGTCATAGCAATACATGTGAAACAAAGGAATACATCTTGGGGAGACATAAGGTAATCTGTATGATGTTTCTCTGATTCAGATATGTCACAGCGAAACAGGAAGAACTCAAGAATGACTAACGATTGAACTTCCTTCACATACCTGTTGGATTGTCTCGCCGACTATTTCATTGATGATTAATAAAATTCAAATACTGTGGCCGACATGTGAGTTCATAAAATACCATTGCAGGCCAACATGAAAGGAGCCCAAATTATATGGAAGGCCGACATGCGATCTCAATATGATATATTTTTCTGATACTAATGTATAAATAGGCATTTTGTAATTGTAAAATGATCATCAGCTATCAGTTATTTGATATACAGTAGGAAAATTATATAGATACAGTACAATAGATTTACCAAATCAGAGACTATGATGCATATTTTTAGAATGGAGGTATTTATGAAAGTTAATTGATGTTGTTGCACATTTCTGGTGTCAATTATCTATTGAATTTAATAAAAGCATTGCTAAGCTGTCTCCAAGATGGATTCTTTCTGATTGTTTAAATTGATATAACAAGTTTATACTCAATTCATCAATACACATTTGTTGTATCTGTGTGGTTAATTGATTGGTTCTTTCAAGCAAAGATTAAATCCTTTTAGTTGATCACAGTAATCAGAGAGATTCATTTGGATTGTTAAAGTAGAGCTTAGTAATCACAGTCTTGCATGTTTATACAAGTTGTAAATAGAATATATGCCAGATAATTTGAGTTTTCTCCAGAGAAGTGTTGCTCATTTTGATTTCATTTGACTCTGCATACCCAATAAGGCACTGGTCTCTGCACTTCATCATTTTGAATTCATTCAGTTTCTTTATATCTATTAATTAAGCATTTTAGGATTTAGATTAGAAGATTGCTATTGCTATCAAATTTGATTTCATTTGTTCACTTCTATCTGCCATTGTTGACAAATCACTGCAAAAATATAATCATAAGTACATAAAGTCTGCTTCATTTAGTAAGGTACACCCACCTAGGTCTAACAGCACCCTAAGAGCAGAAAGCCTAAGTCATTCGGCTTTGTTTGTTACCCTAAAGTGTATCAAGAGATTGGCAGCCTCTTGAGGCATCCTGCCTGAGTTTTCGAGAGCTAACACCCACAGTGGGAGTGGACACTTGAATTATCCTAGACCTAGAAGCATCAGTGGTTATGTGGGACCTGATCTTTGGCTTCTTCTCTTTTCAAGTCTTCAGCTAGGCTTTGGATAAGATTTCCTATAATCAAGCCTTGGGATCAACAACTACTGGGGCATTTCTCTTTAATTATTTATCTAGCCACAAGGGGACTTTTGTTTGAAATTCATGGGATTCATGACCTATCCCCTCTTCCTGTTCCTTTGAAGGCTTATTCTCTTCATGTTTGGGAGGCTCTTCATCATTTCTTTCATCCTCATTTGGCACCTCTTCTTACATAGCCTTCCCTTTGTCAAGCTCAGTAGTTCTTGAATCTTCTTCGACAACTTTTTCTTCATGTGTTTCCCCCTTATCTTCTTCAATTTCTTTCTCAACTTCGTAATAATTGTCAAACTTTCTAGCATCTTCCTCCTTGGGAATTTTTTTCCCTTCTTCATTTGTGGATATTATATCTATATTTACCCTTAGCCCACCCTCAAGATGCTCAAAATAATCCTGCTAGTGAGAGTCTTCAGGCTCTTCAATGATATGTAAGGTTGATTCCTTGGGTTACTCTGCCCTGAGCCTCTCCATTTCTTTAGAAGTTTTCTTTGTCACCTCCATCTTTGGTGACTCAATAGGAGGTGGAGGGAGAGGTAAGGAAATGGCAAGCTGGGCCATTAACTCTTGGAACTTAGGGTCAAGGATCACTCCAGAGAGCTCAGATGGCACATCCCAGAGAGCTTAGATGGCACATTTTGCATGTAAGTGGCAAAGGCATGCGGAAAGGTGAGAGGTGCCATGGAATTTTTTGGTAGGGATAGTGGTAGAGTAGATAGAGTTGGTAGTGGAGGGAGGAGCGAGGAGGATGAAAGTAGAGAAGTAGTGGAGGAAGAAGAGTCTAGCACCACCATAGGAGTAGTCAAGGAGGTGGAGATGAGGTGGAAAAAGATGTCCATAGTAGGTAGAGATAAGGTAGGTAATGATTTGAGAGTGGTAGGGGATGGTGCAATGGTAGTAGCGACATTGGTCAATGCGAGAGTAGTGGTGGGTGGTAGCGAGCGAGGTTGCTCAACTTCTTCTTCCTCTTTGTGTAGAGGTCCTTCCTCCTATATAGTGAGCATCTGAGAACAAAGGTTCTCATTCTCTTAGCTTTCTTTGGTGGTTTCCCTTCAGTTGACTTCCTTGTGTATACTTTATGCTTGGGCTTCCACTCGAATATGTCTTTTCTCTTTCTTGCTCTAGTGACAGCCATAGATTTGGGAGCCTCACCCAATGACCCTACAATGGCGCCACTGTCTGTTTCACTTTATATCTCATCCTCGAGCTCCCCATATGTCAACTTTGCACCTTTCTCATGCAACTGAGTGATTTTCTCATCTATCCATTCTTTAGTTCTTTGTTCAATAGGACAGGTGATGGTATCTAGGTCTGTGATCTCTTGTTCAGCCTAGTCAATTACTGGCAATGGTACATTTACCAAATCATTATATCTTTTATCCAAAATATTGTTGTCTTCAACAATTTGATCAAGCACTGGGAACAAGTTGATTAATTTCATGAACTATGCAGTCATCCTCATGTAATGTCTCCTTCTGACCTTGCGATCATCATCGCAATTTTCCCAGAAGTCCTTAATGTGGGATTGGTGGGCATATTTTCGTCCAACCTATTTCTTCAATTTTCCAAGGGGATCCAAGCCTCCCCTATATGTATGCAACCCAAAATTCTATTATATGAGCTCCTTCTTAGAATACTTGGTGCATGGGGTAGCAAGGCAAGAGTACATTCCCTATCCAAACGTGAGGGGATATGGGACCTCAGTATGACGCTTATTGCTTAATAGGGTGTGGGCAGTCTGTAGCTTCCAAATAAGTTCCAACAACACTATTCTATCATTTGGATAGCAAGGAAATCACTAGGGTCTTCCTAAGAATCCCTTTGCTCTCATTTATTTGAATTTAGGGAATTGGATGAAAAAATATCCAAAGCCCTTTATAAATTCCTTGGCACTATGTGATACTCTCTTGTGATAGTCTCCTTCCAAGGTTTTGATAATGTTCCCAATGAAGGCATCATTGACCTATATGTAGTCTTTTTTGAAATTTCTATATTGTAGTTGGGGATAGTAGTCATTTACCTTAAGTTGTCCCTTCTTTGTTCCTAGTACTCCAACACAATCCAATCCTTTATACGGGAACTTAATGGCTAGGAGGTAGACCAAATATGAGTTCATGTAAAATTATGAAGTCTTCTTCACCACCATGAACTGATTATGCAAATTCTCACTGATCAACTTTTCCCAGTGGAATTTAGCAATGCCTTGGAGGATCTCCTCGATGAAATAAAACACCAACTCCTCAAAGAATTTCAAAGTGGGAAGGCCCATTAATCTGCTGAGGAGAGTTATCAAATCATTAGTCTCTTCTATAAAGTCACTTCTATATAGTGTTTGGGGTACCTTGTTGGCACTGCCCCTGTTTTCCTTCAACCATGTTTGATTTATTGTTCTCTTACACCCAATAGGATCATGCGGTCATATTTGCAAAGAAAATTCCTTCTCAACTTCCTCCATTTCATCAAAGGTTGGGATGCCAAATTTCCTCCCAATAGACTAGGTAGATAGGTCTTCCAATACTTTCCCATCCTTGGTGACTATTTTTTTGTTCTGAGAGTGATAGCATTCTCGGCAAGCCATTACTAGTTTTGGAACAACTAAGGCAGGAGGAAAACCTACTACCTTTGCAAGGCCACTTTCCTTGATTCTTAAAGCCTCTTCTATTGTAGGTTTGACCATGACCCTCTGCTTGAACTCATCGATATTAACATTCCCTAGGTTCATGTCAGTGATTTTGTCCCTATTGGATGTGATCTTGAAGGTGCACTTGACCCCATGGAATTGGTACTTCATTTGTTCCTTTTCCTCTTTCCCTCTATGGATCCTTGTTGGTCTCTAGTTTCCCTTATCAAATTTATGCACTAGCTTATCTAATGGTCCCTCAGCAAGTTCCATAAATTTTCCACACAAAAGGTGTCGTAAGTCTTTTGATAGATTGGGAGGGAAAGTGTTAGTCAAACCATGCAAATATACCATTAATTACATCCACATGCTCTTAAATATCATCATATTTATCATATTTCATTATTTGAGGCTCGTTTGCGCATTTTATAGCAATGCAGGTCTAGAGGTGTGGGTTTCCACCCTGTGGAAGCTGTTAGAGTGAACGTTGTAAGGGAACAATGCAAGGAAGAGGGAATTTCGTAGATAGCCACTTGAATATGGATTTTCACATGAAGTGATTAACAAGAAAATATGGCACAAAACTATTTAGTATGTGCAAAAATTGGTTATGGGGCAATGTGGGATTAATCCCCTTCGTTGAATTAGTCTTTAATGCTCTTACAAGTGTGAGGGAGGTGGAAGTAGTGATGTGAAAAGCTATTGAGGATTCACTATTAAGGAGAAACCTTAGACACACGACCTCCCGCAAGTGGAGTTCCACATGGAAGAACCCACAAGACATCTTGACTTCATAAATTTAGTTATTTTTACTTTAGCATATGCAAGAGATCATGCTCTATCTTTTACCTTTGAAACATTGGTCACTTTGTGGAATGCAAGAGTTGGGAGTGTGGAGGATGTGATGTAGGGCATCCTTAAGTCTTTTCCCTTAGAGAGTGGCTTCGAACCAACATTGTTCTACATGGGGTCACCCACATGAGTGGCCTCATATGAGTGGTTGGTCTTGGGATTTTCTTCATTTGTGTTTAAGGTTAAGCTCACAACCATTGAGAATGTGGGACCCGCACT
This sequence comes from Sequoia sempervirens, assembly GCA_007258455.2. Lineage (NCBI taxonomy): Eukaryota > Viridiplantae > Streptophyta > Pinopsida > Cupressales > Cupressaceae > Sequoia > Sequoia sempervirens. The sequence goes on along the minus strand of VDFB02270651.1, from coordinate 255,148,854 downwards.
ACAGATGGATGTAAGAGCTTTGTCGTATCACAGTGGTTTTGTAAGGATATCTTTTCGGTACAGGAAGCCCGCATAGGTGGGCCCACAATTGCATTAGGAATTGCAAGCTTTTCTTAGATGCATCCCAATAATTCATTGAAGTTCAATTTTATACCATCAGTAATTAAACTTAAGGATTTGAAAATGCAATGTGCAGGGTCTACGTGACTGGTGGTGGATTGATTTTTCCATTAGGAAGGGCACTGGGGGAAGTTGAGTTTCTCCCAGAGCAACCCACATGAGTGGAGCCACAAAGTGTGGAAGCTTGGGGATTTTATTACTTTTAGTTTGAATATAAGGCTTCACGAAGGTGATTGATATGTGACTCACACAATGAAGAGCCATGTGAAGTTTACCGCCTAAGCAACAACAAGGATGGGATGGACTCCCGCAAAGGGCATCCCATAGGAACCGACCTGCCATGATTTTTCTACTTAGTGCTCTCAAGCCCTTTTCATTTGAGTTTGTGCATATGGATGTAGACAAAGTGAGCTGGGAACCCTTGAAAACTTGGTTGTAAGGAATGGTTATAGGGTGGAGGCGATACACGTGCAGAAACCCATAATGATGAATCAATATCACCCCAAAGACTTAAAGGGATTTCAACTAGAGGCTTTGTATCTCATGGCAATAGTGGGAGAAAAATCCAAAATGCAAAGATTCATGATGACTTAGACACTAAGGGCGGCGAAGGTGAAGCAAAGCTCCACTCGAAGCGGCCTACAAGAGCAAACCCAGTATAGCATTTCTCTTAGCAAATTTGACTCATGGGTTTAATGTTTAGGGGGCAAGCAACAACATAATGTAGGGTCTGCGAAGCAAGCAACCATCCTAGTGTGGCCATTAAATAACGGTCATGGAGAGATGGCCTTCCAGAGGTGGTACCTCATGGAAGTGATCCTACAAAGGGCTTCTCAACTTAATATTTCATGGTTTTTCTCAAGTCTAAAGGTGAACATGATGTTTTCATGGCAAATAGCCCTAAGGGCTTTGTTGCTAAGCACAACATGGGAAGATCAGAGTTCCACCATTAATGACCTATGAGGGCTTCATTCCCTAGGATGGATATTTCTGATCTTATCAGTTATTTCAAAGGTGGAGGACCACAAAGTACTAGTCTCGTTGTTAATTTTATCTATTTTAAAGTGGAATTTTGGGGATGAGTTTCCCAATTGAAAGAACCCACGAGGGGCATTCCTAGGGTTTAGAAAAAAATGAACGGGGAATTTTAACATTGCTTAAACTTTTATTCATAAATTCCTTAAACCCTAACCTACACTTTATTGAAAACATCAAAATGACAAGTGGTGAAGAACCTAACGCTTACCTCATCCAAGCATGATGGATGAAACAACCAAATGCAAAATCCTTGAATCTTCACACACGAAAGGATGCAGTAGGCTCTCTTGAATTTTAAAACTCTGGGTGAAAATGATATCCAAGGAGATGTCTATTTATAGGAAAACATGCCATTAATACCCACATTAATTACAAGTACAGTAGACATCAGGTAGGTGGTGCTACAAAAACACGTGGTTCAAAGGATTTGCAACAAAATATCATGCAAAAAATATTGATGTGGGCATCATGGTGCAGGTGGAAGTGAAGTGAACGACACAAGAAATGACAAAGCATGGATGGCAATCTACTAAGGGAGACCCACCATTGTTGGTCCACTAGGGGCGACAAACACGATGGCTTCTAATGGACAGAAGCCCGCAATGCAACTTTTGCAAATGCTTAAAACTTGGTGAGATTTGGAAAGTTAAACTTGGTCAAGATGTTTTAGCAAGCCTCGAGGCATGTTACTATTTTAAGCTCAGAGATAGGTGCATGCAAAATGAGGCAAAAACCAAACAACCCAACGAAGGTGAAAAAGGAAAGAGGGGGGCCCCTGATCCAAATGAGGCATGTGTGCTATAGGAACAATAGTCTTTAAGAGGTTGGTTCAAGCTAACATGGTTGTTTATCCTATAACCAAACCTTTTGATGAGTCAAAATCAAAGCCAAATTGGTATAGGGAAAATGAGTTTTGTGACTTTCATAAGATTAAAGGTCATTCCACCAACAAGTTTTAGAATCTTAAGAATTATGTCCAAGATCTTATTGATCAAGGAGATATTGTAGTTGAGGGAAATCAGTCTACATCATCTAATGCTCAGTTTCAAATATTCCAAAACACTATCCCTAAGCACAATCAAGGTCCTATCTCCTCCAACACAAACACTGGATTCAATAACAATAATCAAAACAACCAAACTAACAACATTAGCTATAATAAAGTTCCATTTAATTATGATTATATAGTTGGTTGTATCACATGTTTCCATTATTTGTGTAAAGGGAAAGGACCCTCAATGTGTTGTTACCACATGTTGAACTTGCATATCAGTTCCAATACTTTCTAGATAATCCCAACCCACTCCTATAAATTCACAGTTTAACATTCTTGATCACTTAAGAAAGACTCCTGCCAAAATATCTATCCTAGATTTGCTAAAGTCTTCCCCTATACATTAGGAAATCCTCACTAAGGCTTTGCAAGACACCCATGTACCCAATGACATATATCCTACCCAATTTCAAGCTCTTTTAGGAAACCTATCATCTACTTATCAGTTGGGATTTATCCAAAATGATGTTCCTCCTATTAATTCCACACATAATTGTTCCCTCCATATAGAAGTCCTTATTACTAAGCATAAAGTTAAATGAGTCTTGGTAGATAATGGATCTTCCCTCAATCTATGTACATTGAATTTCATAAAATAGGTGGGTATACTCATGCTGATTAGATAATTGGGCAATCACCATCAAATCCTATGAAAATGTAGAGCTAGATTTAGAGTGTAATATTTAACTTCCTATTTAGGTTGGCCTTGCAATGTAGTACACAACATGTCATGTCCCTGATCTAGACCTTCTATATAATCTCCTTCTTCATTGACCATGGATTCATGTTATGCAAGTTGTTCCCTCCAAATATCACTAATGCCTTAAATTCCCAGAAACTAGAATTTGAGGTTACAATTATTGTCCATCAACATCCTTTTGAGTACTATCATGATCTTGAGGCTTCCTTCCCACATTCTTGCCACTGCCTTGGTATTGAAGTGGTAACCCCTCATACCATTCCATCAGCATCTCACGTTGATCCTGATGCTTCATCCACTCCATCTTCCACTTCATATTCCACCATCACCAAGGTCCAAATCATTGACAAAGGTTATGGAGAATATGAAATATGCACCGCTCTCAATGTGGGAACAATGCCCTCTTCTTCATGAACTTATGACCGACCTACTGAATCTCCACAACAAGGGAAACTAGTCACCAAGACAATAAGCTCCATGAATGTGGGTTCCACTACATTCCAATCTACTAGAATCTTACAAGATCAGCTTGATGATAACATCAATAAGTGGGTATGTAAAGAGGAACCTGATCCTTTACCTCCTCTTCTTGAGTATTTCCAAGAGGTCTATGCACAAGCTTCAAAGTTGACATAGAAATTTAATTATCAGGGAGGTGGATTGGGTGTATATGAACAAGGAATGTACAAGACAATTGATACACCAAAGTGCCCAAAATATCAAGGTCTTGGCTATGATAAGAAGCAGAAACAACCCATTGTGCCATCTAGTACTTCAGATTAGGTTAGTGCAAAAGTCAATATCCTTGATGGCATCCCTAAGGAGGAAAATATCATACTCTCTTATGATGATTTGGACATATCCTCTCTATTTGAATCCACTTTTTTCTTCACCATTAGCCTTTTTGTATGCCCTCTTGACCTAACATATTGGGACTTGTGAGGAAGTGCACTCGTTGACATTTTTCCCTTTAAAGAGGAATATGTACACTTTATGTGACTAGAGGAAGAATATGGTGTTTACCCTGGGGAAGATGAACACCTTAATCACAAAAGTAAAAGGAAACAAAGTAAATAGGGTCTCCTAGTGAAAACCTCCCCGAGGCACCTTCAAACTCACCAAAAGTTAAAAAAAAGGTGTATCCTCTAATGAAAACCTCCTCGAGGCATTAGAGGATGGGGATTTTCATCTTCCTCTCATAGGTACTCACTTCTCAAAAAGGTCTTCCATCCTAATTGAGAAAACAAGAGAGATAAATTTGGGAAAAAAAGAAAAACCAAAGATCGCATATGTGGCCAAATACTTGACATAAGAAGAGTATTTTGTAATTTCTAATCTACTTCAAGAAGGAATCTTTAATATTGCATGGGCTAATTCAAATATGCATGGATTGGATCCATCATTAATGATGTATCAACTTGATGTTCATCCTAAGGTCAAACTAGTAAAGCAAAATTTCCACAAAATCCATCTACAAGCTACTCTCCTTGTCAAACTTGAGTTGGAAAAATTATTAGCAGCAAGATTTATTAGAATAATTGATTATTCCAATTGGATTTCCAACATTGTCCTCATAGATAAACAAACTGGGGGCATCCACATTTGTATAGATTTTAGAGACCTTAATAAATGATATCCTAAAGATGAATTTATATTGTCAAACATTGACATTCTTGTTGATTTGACAATGGGACATGTTATGTTATCCCTCATGGATGGATTTTTTGGATACAATCATATTAAACTTGCACCCAAGGATCAACACAAAATAGTTTTCACTACACCTTGGAGCACCTTTTGCTACAATGTTATGCCTTTTAGTCTCAAAAATGTGGGGAAAACTTATCAACATGCTACGACATTCATCTTTCATGATTTGATCCACATCATAATGGAGGATTATGTTGATGACTTATTAGGGAAATCCAAGACTAAAGAAGAACATCCAAAGATCTTGAAACAAATCTTTGACATATTCTAGAGCAATACAAGTTGAGGTTAAATCCAAAGAAATGTGTCTTTGGGGTTACTTCAAGAAAATTCTTGGGCTTCATTGTGTCCAAAAGGGGCATAGAAGTTGATCCAACTAAGGTGAAATTCATTATGGAAATGCCCCCACCAAGAAATTTGAAATAGTTAAGGAGTCTACAAATCAAATTAAAATCAATAAGGAACTTCATAGCTCAACTTGTGGATAAATGTCATCCCTTTACACATCATTTGCACAAGGATATTGTCTTCAAGTGGAATCTAGAGTGTCGGTAGGGATTCAAAAAACTTAACGAATATCTTTCTAATCCTCCCATATTGATGTCTCATATACCAAGAAAACTATTGCTTTACATTTATGCTACATCAGTTGTACTGGGTGCACTTTTAGCACAACATTGTGACAATGGGAAGGAAAGTGTTATTTATTACATTAGCAGCACATTAGTGGGGTATGAATTCAATTATACCACTATGGAAAAATATTGTCTTGTAGTTGTCTTTAGCTCTTAGAAGCTTTGCCACTACATGATTATTCATTCGATTAAGTTGATTTCCAAGGTTGATCCTCTCAAGTATCTATTATCTAGAACATCATTAACAAGTCACATGGCTAAATGGGTTATGTTGCTAAGTGAGTTTGATATTGAGTACATATACTACAAAGCATAAAAGGAAAAATCATTATGGATCAATTAGTTGATGCCCCTTTAGTAGACGCATATTCTTTGGTGGTTGAGTTTTTAGATGAACCATTGTTCAACACTTTAGAAGAAGACATATGGGAAGTCTATTTTGATGGGTCTTACACACAAAATGGGGTTGGTTTTGGAATCCTTTTTGTCACTCCTCAAGGTGACTATATCCCTAATTCATCCAGGTTGGCTTTTCTATGGACAAATAACATTGTTTAATATGAATCTTTAATCACTAGTCTTCGAATTGTAGTTCAATGGAACATCACTCATCTCTGTGTTTAAGGAGACTTGCAACTTATAATCAAACAAGTCAATGATGAGTTCCAAACAAAAGAAAATAAGATTCTTCTATATAAATTCATGGTGGATGACTTCAAGAAATATTTCAATCACATCTAGTTTGAACAAGTTCCTAGATTGCAAAATAAGGTTGTTGATGTTATGGCTACTATAGGCTCTCTTATAGATATGCTTCGAGATCGTACGAATTGTGAGTTTTTTATCGAGCAATCATTGATCCCTGCATACAACATCCTTGATGTAAAAATGGTGTGTGAAATCATAGGTCCCAAATCCCCATGGTATCATGACATCTATAGCTACCTTCATGAAAACATCCTTCCACCCAATCTAAACTGTAACCAACACAAATCCTTCATCCATCGAGCATCCCATTACACCATCCTATGAGATACTCTTTATCGTAGAGGGTATGATGGAGCTCTTCTTCGATGTTTAAATGAATTGGGCTCCAAAATAGTGTTAGGAAAAGTACATAGTCATGTTTGTGAGGCACACACTAATGTAATGGACTTAGCAAAGTAGCTTCTTTGAACTAGGTATTATCAGCCAACTATGGATCATGATTCCTATGAATTTTTTAAGAAATTTCTACCATATCAATAGCATACTAACTTAATCCATGCTTTAGCACATGACTTGCAACTGATCATAGCATCATGGCCTTTTACACAATGGGGTTTAGAATTAATCAAAAAGATATACCCTCCATCCTCAAATATCCATGCATTCATCATAACCACAACTGAATACTTCACTAAATGGGTGGAAGCAATTCCACTCTCCCTAATTACTAGCACCCAAATATCCAAATTTATCCTATATCATATTCTCTACAGATATGGCATCCCATCCACCATCATCACTAATAACAATAAACCTTTCAAAATCCAACACATAAGACAACTATGTGAAACTTTCCATATCCAACAATGATGGTCCACACCCTATTACCCTCAAGGTAATGGATAGGCTAAAGCAATCAACAAAACATTAATAAAAATCCTAAAGAAAGTTATCAACAATATTGGTCCAGATTGGCACCATCACCTTAATCCTACGCTTTGGTCCTAATGCACATCCATTTGTACCCCCACAAGCATTACACCATACTCAATTGTATATGGTGTTGATGCAATCTTGTCAATTGAAGTCGAACTCCCCTTACTTCACATTTATTTGAAGAACCTGATTAATGATGAGGAGTATCAAGTTGCATGCCTAAGTCAGTTAAAGCTTCTTGATGAGAAGCACTTCAATGCTTGTAATAACTTGTATTCCTATCAGAATTAGCTCAAAAGAAGCTATAATAAGAAGGTATAACCCCATCAATTCTAGATTGGTAACCTTGTCCTCAAGGAAAATCAGCATATCCTACAAGATAGAGAAAAGAAAAGAAAGTTTGAAGCTAATTGGTCGGGTCCCTATGTCATCATGGCTAAGTATGGTTCTGGAGCATATAGGATTGCTACACCTAAAGGGGAACCCTTGGAAGAACCCATCAATATTGTGCACCTAAAGCAGTTTTATACCTAAGTCAACTAGGTTACCCCACCTAGAAAATACCTAAAAAGGTAAAAAACCCATAAAATGCAAAAAAAATGAAAAATGACAAAAAAAAAAAAATGTTGTCAATAGTAAAGAGAAATAAGTCATCGTCTAGTGAAAACCACCCTTGGCAGTGCCTTGGATAAGTACATTTGGTGAAAAACTGGCAACAGGCACCATTCATAGAGAGCTTAATTATTATCTACCTTGCATCTCATTTTCCTATCTGCTTACGTATCTACCCCATCCTATCTACGCATCATATCCCCATATCCTATCATGTTCATCTCCCATCAACATCCTATCACCTATCACATGGTATATGATTGAGCATTAGACATGTATTAGTTCACTATCCCAAGTCTTGAGCTTCTCCCACTAGTTGGTTGTGAGCTTCTATAAGTCTTACTGGGAATCCTGGTCTCATGTTCTTATACCAATTGGGATTTTTTTGATTCCCATGACTTGTATATAGTGTCTTGTTGGTCAGTCTCTTTGTCTCCATCTAGGATCCATTCTCATCTCTTTTATCATTAGGTCTTGTATCATCCGTTTTCATTAGTCTTTTATCGAACTATGTTGCCTCTGTGATTTCATGTAGGCAAGGCCATCTTTGATGAGCCCTCGAGGCTTTGGTCAATCATTTTGAGTATGTCTTCATCATCCCTCCATATTTTTTCCATCATTTTCCTTTGGTCCTTTTATCGAATTATGTTGCCTCTATGCTTTCACATAAGAAAGGCCATCTTTGATGAGCCCCTGAGGCATTAGGTTTTATTTTAGGGTATGTCTTTGTCCTTGTCGTGTCACCAAGAGTGTCCTTGTCTTGCTAGAAATAACAATAAAAATCCATTAGTTCCTAGAAGCCACAATCTATCTCAGTTATCCTGAGTTGTGTCAGTCCTATGATCTACTCCATCCATCTTTGGTCTTAGCAGGATATATCTTTCCTCACATTAGACCATATCAATCATATCCACCTATCATCCTCATGGAAAAGGATATTTGATATTTATTGTGATTTCTTGGTGCTCTTGCACTTTTATTATCATTTGAGCCTCCTACTATACCTATTCAAGGTCACCACAATCCATCATATCATGGTGTGCTTTGATTGGTAGACATAGGGGAATATCTTGGCTTTTTTTGTGATCATGCTTTCTTGGTTGTCCTATGTGGTACCCATCCAGATCCATGTGGTCTTGTTTTATGCTAGGGAAACCTCTTATGCTTGTGGATTTCTAACATTGGCCTGACCAAAGCCCCTATGACTTTGGGATGCTGGATTAACCTCCTTGCTTGTTGTGTTAGTCCTATGCATTGGATACTAGGATTCCTTGGTTCTTTATACCTTAGTGTGTGGTATCCTACGCTATATTAAAATCTAATGCTCTTTAATTGATAGCATGCCATTATATTTCATGATTCATTGCATAATCCCCCTTCCTCCAATATCCTTTTGCATCTTCCCAATCTATTCCACTAGCCTATAATCATGGATTTTGGCTGTGCAAATGATTTCCCCCCCACCTATTCTTCCTATCAGGTCACTTCAATTCTTACAGGTTTACTACCCCCACCATTTCATTACCGTATTTCATTATCCATTTCATCATCATGTTCCATTATAATTTTCATTTTGCATTTACATAATCATTAATTAAATTCTTTAGGATAATATAGATTTGTTATCGAGTGATCCCACAATAGTGGGTTACACTTTTTGGCCAAACTTGACATTGAACTAAACTTTTTTAACTAAATATTCACTTTTGGACACCTATAGCTGTAAACCATGAGAAATTTGAAGATGATGAAAACTAGTGATTTGTGACATTTTTTCTGTAGATTGTAAATATATATATTTTTTAAAAAATGGAATCAAATTGCATTTCTTTTCCCCATCTCCTTTGATAAATAGTTTTTAATGGTAAACAACATTTTTAAAGAGTTATGTTTACTGTATAACACATAAAAAAAATTATGAAGGAAAAAAAATATTTTTTTTCGAATTTAGATTTGTAACTACGATATCCAACTCCTTCATTTAGTTTCATAGTGTTTTATTGAATATTTTTGTCTTAATTAAGTTTTGAAGTCAAACCAATTACAATTTAAACATAGTTTTACTATATAACACTTAACTTTTTTTGTATGTATTTAAATTCTTTTTTTTATCAATGACATCAATACCAAGATCATAGATATTTTTTATATTTTTTTTGGTAATCTACTATTTTCCACATGTGCAGAACAAAGAGCTTGATTTTCGGTGAAAAACCTACATTCACAAGAAATAAAAAATAAATATAATAATCAAATTAAATATATTTAAAATTATACTTTTTGGGAAGCTTATAATAAGGAATACATACTTACAAAACATAAATTTTAAATGAATTCATTTGATCCCCAAAAGTTAAATAAAAAGTGGTTTTTTATTAGCATTTTGGTAGGTGCAGAGGAGACTCCATTATAGGTATGGTTTAAAACTAGCGGGGTTCCATCCAAGGGGGTTTGATCTAAGGGGGTTTTATCAAACCATCTTCAATTAAATCCTTTAAATGGAACCTTAAATCATTATATTTTCTAAAAATATGTGATTTCAACAAAAATTAGGATGTCCCAAAAAGTGTAACCCATTATTGTGGCAACATCCTATTCTAAGCATTTTAATCCATTATCATCTTGCATTATCATTTCCTAGAATCAATTAAGTTGTTTAGGATAATATAGATTTATTATTCTAATAATCTTAATCTATTATCATCTTGCATTATCATTTCATAGGACCATTTAAGTTGTTTAGGACAGTATAGATCTTTTATTCTAAGCATCTTAATCTATTATCATCTTGCATTATCATTTCATAGTCATTTAAGTTGTTTAGGATAATATAGATTTTTTATTCTAAGAATCTTAATCTATTATCATCTTGCATTATCATTTACTAGTCATTTAAGTTGTTTAGGATAATATAGATTTGTTATTCTAAGCATCTTAATCCATTATCATCTTGCATTATCATTTCCTATGCATTTAAGTTGTTTAAGATAATATAGATTTTTTATTCTAAGCATCTTAGTCAATTACATCTTGCATCTCATTATCATTCATTGCATTAGGAATATTGTATACAAATATCATATTGCATCATGATCATTACATTATACATCCATTGCATAACATAATCAATATCAATAACATCAATATCATAAATCATATCACACATCCTAATCATACACATAATCCATCACATCCTACATCACATAAGCTAGTGCCACATCATTCATCATAATCATAAACATAAAACATTACATCATAATCATCCAATGCATACATAAACAACATCACATCCTATGTCACAAATATGTTAGTCATGCATACATATACATCACATTGCATAACATAATCATGATCATACATCCATAATGCATACATCCATGGTCAACAAAAACATCACATAAGCATGACATGATCCACCACCATAATCATCCATGTCATATAAATATCAGCATAATAATGTCCATCAATGTCCATGAAATAATACAAATGTACATGTATAGAAGATTATAATGTGAATATAAAAGACACATCATGTGTCGTGCATCAGTATAAATATAAAATAATCATTGAATCATCTATCAAAATTTGTGCATGGACTTTGTGTGTATATACTATCATTGTCATTGTACATCTGTCAAAACTAGAGCCCTATGGCCATCCTATCCTCCTCCCTCTCTAATCATTGCTTCCAACATTGGAGCGCTGAGGTGACTTTGGTGCTCCTCTCCCTCCTCCTAGCGGTCCCATTGGCCCACTAGGTGCCCCTAATCCTCTTGACTACACAAGCCTTGATCTAGTTGGCCCTTAGCTCCCACTAACATCCTAGGAATATGAGGTTGCTCATGCCACTAAATCTGGCATTGTTGAGTAGTAGAGGCCCCTGTAATATCCAGCCTCTCTCGTGATATGTAAATACTCCTCCATGTAAACTATTGATGATTGGGTTGCATCCCTCTCACTCTTGTATCTATCCTCAACTACCCAAAATTTGTCTCACTCCTTCTCCTAGGAATCCTATGCTAAACCCATACTCCCCAACTCCTGCTCCACCTACATTGCTTTCCTTAGCACCTCATCTCGCTCCCCCTGGAGGACCTACATTATGATTTGATCCTAGTCAACCAAGCTATGTACTGTGTCCCTTTTTTGCCCCATGTCCTTGAAAATAATCCTTGTAGCCTCCCCACCTCCCTCCTCAGGCCATCCCTCTCTGTTGTTGCCCCCTCCTCTACCATCGATTGAGCTCCCTGTAGCCTCTCCACCATCTACCCTAACTGTCTCGCCAACATCCCTATGTGATCATGTGCACCTGCTAATTTGTTAGTTGTGTCATCCTCCTCTGGTGGCTAGTACACCACCAACACCATCTCACCCAATATATCCTGCTCCCCCTCCTCCTCTGGGATGTCCACCTCCTCAATCTCCTCCTCCTGTATGAATTTTCCCCCTCACCGTAGGATCCTCCTCCTCCTCCTCTCCCTCTCCCTTTGCCTCTGGTGCCTACACTAGTGACTGCACCATTTATGTTGCTAGCATCACCCTCTCCGACCTTTGCTCTCTCCACTAGGTCATATACCTTTATGTGACCCCTAGATCATCTAATCCTCACCTCCATGGCCACACAACCTCCACTAGCTAGTCCCATATCTATCTAGATCTATGAGCTGGTATTCTCCTCCCCCATACTTCACTCTCCCGACTAATATGTCAATACCTATCCTCTAGCTCTGGGATGTCTTGTTGGACCCCAAACTACCATGTAACCTTGTCCAGTCTATACATCTCAATGATTTACATGTCTCTACTGATGAGGTAACACTACGAAAACATAAACCCCCTATAGAGTCTATCCTTTTCCCTCCAAGATCAAAAATCGTAGGCCAAGTAGGGCCTCTAGACAATATCATCCTCTATCAAATCATTAATGGCTCAATGCTAGAAAGATATGCTTTGAATCTCTAAATAGTGCCTCATACCATAGTATTCAAAAGAAAATGGGAAATCAACTCCCCTCTCCTCTACCCCCACTATATCTAGATAGGCGATCTAGATATGTTGTCACACCCAAACCTGTAACAGCATCACATGGGTGATGCTTACCCCCCACTTGTAGTAGACAATGTGCATATCTCTATATAGCTACATGAGGATGCAAGCTCCCCACTCGTATACCTCATCCTCTCTATAATATGTTGTACAACCTCAATCAACTTGAGGCTGAATTATTTGTCACTCTTGTCTAGGAGGAGGATCCCACTGATCAATCCACATAGAGATAGTGATAACATTGGTGTGGTCCCAATGAAGGCATCTATTTCCAATGCCTTCCCCTATAGGGGAGGCCTGTCATCCCAAATACTACTCGTATGGTCTACTCTAGGGGCTATCTAGTCACCCCCTCCATAATCAATCCTTGAATCAGTAGTCGGAGAATCCTCCATACATCCTCCAACATCACAGTCATCTCCCCCATCTGGAGGAGAAAGGTGCAAGTCTTTGAGCTCCATCACTCAATCAATGCAGTTGGAAAAGGTCGGTCGGCTCGGATTATCGAGAATATTGGCATATGTAGTAGTCCAACTATATCTAGTGTAGTGTAGTTATCCTTAGTGAATCCCTCCATCCTGACTAATGTCACTGAGTGCCACTCCCTCATCCACATGTTGCCAATAGCCTGCATCCATTCAACTCACCTATTAGATTCTCTTCTTACTTTTCTTTTTTCCTAACTACCTTTTTATGTGATAGCCCCTATGTATGGTGTGATCACCCATCCCCTTTGCGCACACTCGCCCCTATGCAAAGCATGATCACCCCTCCCCCATTTTCTCTTGATAGTCATGTATCAGCCATTTATAGTAATGGATTCACCCATCTTCCAAGGCACCATGTGTCTGCCTATGTGGATGTAGGTTCACTCATCCCACCCAAAGGTGAATGCACAACCACCTATGCAGATGCAGTTTCACCCATCGTGCCCATAGATGAATGCATATTCGCCTATGCAGACATGCAATCGCCCTTCTACTCCTGAGATTTCCCATCAAGGGTGAAACCCTTTCACCCATCCTACATGGGTGGATCCACTTATGCCTTGCCCTCACACAGCTACCTATGTAGACGTGTGATCATCCCTCCCTTCACATGCATCCCCCCGTCTACTACAGGGGTGAATGTGTCACCTTGAATAGGTGGATTTGCCTCTACATGGGCAATTTTTTTCCCTCTAACTCACCCTACCATATGAAAATCCTAAAAAAATGTACAAAATGAAACAAAAAAAATTGGTTTTTGAGGCATACCTATTGGGGAATGTCACCCTCCTGGTAGTACTCTCAAATCACATCTAAATGGTAGGGAATGTCTCCTTGATGCACCATTTTTCTGTCAAGGTCATCAACTACCACGTGTGTACTAAAGTTCAAATGAATAGTAATTTTCCCTAATTACTATTTATTGTTACCTTTTAACCCCTCTTTTTACCATTTTTAACCTAATTTCTTCTTTTGGCCAGCCACCATTTGCACCTCATTCACCGATTTTCCTCCATTCAAGAGCCATTTTTCATTGATTTTCACCACGGTCCTCATGCCGCCCTCCATTTTCCTCTATTAAGATGCTACCTGGAGCCCCTTTTTCCCCATCTGCCCTCTCAAGGGGGTATAACCCTTCGTATTTCTTCCATTTTTCTCCCACATTATTTCCCTACCATACTGGGGCATCTTTTCATCATTTTTTGTCTATCGAGTCACCTATATTTTATTTTTCTTTAAAACATTATTTTTTTAATGGTATTTTGAAGAGGGGAAAAAAGTAGACATCTAAATTTGACAAATTCAATATGATCAAATTTATCCCTTATTTCATTTAATCCACATCTATATCCATATTAATCAGATAATTTTATTATTTGATTAATACTTTATCATCTTTCTTATCCAAATTAAATAAGTAGGTCAATTTATTTAATTTGGTCATTCAACCCAGATGAATTAAAATTAATTTTATATTCATCATTTTCTCTCTCCAAATGTCACATCCTCCATAATTCCTCCTTAATCTAGGTTAGTCCAAGTAACCTATAATTAGGATGTGCACATCACTAATTTTGATTAGTGTCACATCCTCCATAATTTTCCACTTGCTCTTTATCACTTCATTAAGTTGCTTAATCATTTGCACAACCAATTAATCCTGATTAATTATCCCTAACCCCACTTAATGCCAATTATGGCATGTACCCTATTCAACCCTTCATTAATTCCTTCCCTTTCTAGAGAAGTTATCTCCTCTTCCCTAGGAATTTCTAATTCGTATTTTCCCTCATGAGCCCACTTTGTTATGCCCTTACTTCCATAGTGCATATAGTTATGAATAGTTAGCTTGTGGCTATCTTAACTCTTAATTAAGTAATATTATCATTAGTATATTTTTATTTAGTTGGTTGGGTCAGCCTAGGTCTTATATAGGTGTGTCTAAGTCGGCCTAGGTGATATCCTAGGCATAAATAGGTATATCTAGGAGGTGTGAGTCTTATTTCACCATCATATTGTGAAGTGTGTTCTCATTAGAGATATTTGGAGGTTTTCCCCCTTGAACTGGCTTGTTATTCTCAGCTATTATCAAGTATTTGCAGCATATTTCATATCATATTATTCTATTGTGCATCAAAGCATGATCTTGGCACCGTAGAGGCATAGTTTTTCTCAATATTGGAGGCGATTTTGGGAAGAGCATATCTTTCATATTTTCATGAATTTTTTTCTAATTTTTTAAAGGGTTTTTGAAGAACATACTAAAGAAGATACAGTCCATATTTCAGAAGGATTGGAGTAGAATTGAGTGAATTATTACAGAATTCTCGTTTTTACACAATTTTTTTAGAATCTTCATATATCTCATATCTTGCCGAATTGGGGTCTAATTTTTATTGGGTTTTTTAATACATAGTAAGGAATATTACAGTAAAAAAATTGTATGAATTGGAGTAGAAATAAGAAAGTTATTGAAAAATTAAGTTTTCATAAATATCACTCACAAGGCTACAAATCTGCTTATTCCTTGGAAATTTTTCTAGGTGAGAGTTATTTTGGCCCTAGTAAGTTATAGTAAAAATTTCAGAGAATTTAAGTTTCATTTGTGTGATTTATTTCAAAATCATTGGTTCCCATCATGATGGGGCCTACAACAAGGGGCAAAAAGAATGTTGTCACATCAAGGAAGACTCTTGATAAGGATTGGGTAACAATAGAGGATATTAATCCTTATGAGGAAATCAGTAAGGTGAAGGAAGAAATTTCCTCAATGAAGATGAATATGTGTGACCTAAGAGGAGATTATCCAACATATGAAGCATGTTGAGTGCCTTTATGTGTTTAGCTCTCAAAAACACAAGCTAAATGCCTCAAGAGACTGCCAATCTCTTGATACATTTTAGGGTAACAGACAAGGTCAAGAGAACTCAACCTTCTACTCTAGGTGCTGCAAACCTGGGTGGGTGTACCTTTCTGAATGGTGCAGACTTAACTTGTGATTATCTTCTTAATGCAATTCATTCACAATGGCAATGGGAAGTGAACAAATAAAAAATAGTAACAATACTTTGATTTGAATCCTAAAATGAATGCTTAATAGATGTAAAGAAAACTAAATAAGTTCAAATGGTGAAGTGTAGAGACTAGTGCCTTGTTGGGTATGTGGAATCAAATGAGATCAAGATGAGCAACACTTCTCTAAGAAAATTCAAGTTATCTGGCATATATTATGCTTACAACTTATATAAACATGCAAGAATGTGATTACTAAGTTCTACTTGAATAATCCAATCGAATCTCACTGATCACTGTGATTAACTAAAAGATCTTAGTTTTTACTTGAAAGAACCAATCAATCGATCACACAAGTACAACAAATGTGCACTGATAAATTGAATACAAACTTGTCATATCAATTTAAACAATTAGAAAGAATCCATCTTGGAGACAACTTAGCAATTCTCTTATTAAATTCAACAGATAACTGATACCAAACATGTGTAGCAACATCAATTGACATTCATAAATACCTCCATTTCAAAACATGCATCATAGCCTCTGATTTGACAAATTTACTATTTTGTATCCATACTATTTTCCTATTGTATCAAATAACTGGTAACTGGTCCTTATTACAATTGCCAAAATGCCTATTTATACACAAGCATTTGAAGAAAATATCATATTGAGATCACATGTCGGCCCAGCAAAAAATTTGGGCTCCAATCAAGCTGGAAAGCAACGGTCATCCAAGCAGATACATGTCAGCCCTGATGTTTAAAATTTTGTTAATCACCTATGAACAGTCGGCGAGACACAACAGATAGTCATGCCGAAGGCAATTCACTTGTTATCATCCCGTGCGCTTGTATTTCGCTTTCGCCAAGACTGTCGACCATCAGGGAGATATCACACAGACTATAGAGTTATATCGAAAGCCTTAATGCATTCAGGGTGTCGCTATAAGATTCTACATGTTACACCAAAGACAAGAAGCATCTTCTGTTTCCTTTGTGTTTTTCCCAGACCCTGCGACGTCGATGAGACATCTCACAAACTAGTCTCAATTTTTCCGAGAGGGGCTCCCCAATACACTTTTCAATTGTCGAGAAACAAATAGTTTCTTACCGACACACTTCTTTTGTCCCATTTACTGTCGTTGTAGCTTCCATCCATCGGGGAAACCTCACATAGACATCACACTGTTACACTGAAAGTCCTCATTTGTTTTCCCATTGGTGAGACCAAAGGTCACTCACCGAGACCTTACGGCGATTGTCCTAACCTATACCGATATGCCCATAATCCTCCGCCATCGATCGATGAGACCAGAGTGAACTCACACTGAAATAAATCTATTCGTTTAACACTATCAGCATGACCCAAAATTTTCGCTATGACCATATCCCGATAGGCTTACCTCTCAGTGAAAGTCACTTGGAAGAAAGCATTGCATCATCGGTGAGACAAATAAAACTCACCCAGACCTCCTGCCATAGATCATAACATACGCCGAAGGGAGCACATAGTGCACCTGTCGCTGAGACATCTTGACTTTGGTAAGACGTTAGCCCGACCACCAAGACATATGCCGATAGAAGCTACCACAGTCGCCGAAACAACAAAAACATCTTTCCATTAGGCAACAGACATTTTCCAAGAGAAAAATGGATCAAGGAGACCCCACACCTGTCACGCCGACACACCTAAAACATAAAGTATTAGCAGAAAAAACAAAGTGGGTCGGGGAGACAAATGGAGACCTATGCCGATAGAGACCAAAAGGCAGAAAACACATAGATCGATGATCTAGGGGACAAACATGAGCCAAAATGTGAGCAAAGAATTATGAAATGAAGGAAATATGCATAAGGAAAGACTCATATGGAGACTTAGGGGGCATGAAAATATGCAAAAATCCTCAGATTTGATAGTTCCAATAGTGGCTCCGTCTGGGGATGAATGATAGTAAGATCATTGCAAGGATCTAGAATCTTGGGTGAGCAGACCAGACATAAAATGAGGAACCAGTGAGAAGCAACAAAATGAATGGAAATGGAAATGAATGGAGGGTGAATGCAAGATGGAGATGAAAGGAAAATGAAAGTGAAATGGAGATGGGAAAAATCCTAGACTACTGTGCATGGAAAATAATTTTAAAGAGGATAAGTAAGAGTTGTCCATGCACTAGCAACCCTTAATCCTCTATGTTGCTTAAGAGAAAAATTGCTTCAAGAATTTCCCATGAACAGGAAATCCCTGATCTTCACCAACCATATTCTACAGATAGTATGAGTTCCCACCCTTCTTTCCAACAATAACAAAAGGTCCTAGCCACAAGGCTTCAAACTTACCATGCTTTCCTTTCTCCTGACACCTCGCATTCCACATTAACACCAAATCATTTTCCTCAAATTTTCTATTTTTTTCCTTCTTGTCAAATAGATACTTCATTTGTGCTTGTAACTTCACGTTTTGACTTTGGGCCTCTCTCCTTACTTCATCAAGTTCAGCAAGTTGCTCCATCATGTCTTCCATGGGTTCAAGAACTTCCAAATCTTCTTGTAAGACAAACTTGTAGACTAGTAACAAATTATGCAGAGGCATCCTAGCCTGTGCTCCATACACTAATTCAAATGGAGATTTTCCAATTTCCTTTTTCACAGTGATCCTATTAGCCCACACAGCTAGTTTTAGCATTGAATCCCAAGCCTTCTTGTTCTGCCCTAGCATTCTCCTTATAATCTTCAAAATAATTTTATTGCTAGACTCTACTTGTCCATTAGCTTGTGGATGGTAAGGAGCTGCATAGGAAATAGTAATGCCATACTTATCATAGAAGCTTTTGAATTCATCTGATCAGAAACACATCCCATTATCTGTGATCAACCTCATTGGTGTACCAAATATGGTGATAATGTTATCCATTAGGAAATTATTAACTACCTTACTTGTAGCTTTCTTAGTTGGGATTGCCTCTACCCACTTAGTAAAATAATCAGTGGCAACTAGTATCCACTTGTGTCCTCCACTTGACTTTTCTTGTATCTCTCCAATGAAATCAATTCCCCATTGATGGAAAGGGGCATCAACCTGCAAAGGTCGAAGTGGAAAAGCACCCTGATACTTCAATCTTCCAGAAAACTTTTGGCAAGCTTCACATTTTCTCACATGTGTAAAAGAATCATTAAAAACCTTTGGCCAAAAATACCCATCCCTAAGAATTTTGTGTGCAGTTGTCTTCGCTGAATAATGACCTCCACAAACTCCTTCATGCATTTCCTTCAAAACATGCTTGGCCTGTGACTCATCCAAACATAACAACAATATGCCATCCCTGTTTTTCCAAAACAGATCGCCATCCATAGAAACATATTTGGATGCCTGCAACTTCAAAGTTCTCCTCTGGCTGTCACTCAATCCATCTAGACATTTCATGTATTTAAGATAATGCATAACATCAGTATACCAAGGAGTGTGCTCAATGCCTGCAATTGCAGTTCCTTCTTCTACATTACATACTTGACTTGCTTCAATATTTGATTATGTCATCAGCTTAGCAAAGCCTTGACCTCTTACTAGCTTAGTGATATGTATCTCCATGTCAAATTCTTGAACCTTGTTGATCCACCTGCATCTTTTCCCTGTAACTTTAGACTGTGTTAAAATGTCCTTGATAGCAACATGAGGGACATAAGCAATTACCTTTGCTCCAACAAGATATGGCCTGAATTCCTTTGTGGCCTTTACCAATGCAAATGCCTATTTTTCCATTATGTCATATTTCAATTTAGACCCCTGTAATGATTTACTAAAGAAAGACACAGGTTGTTCATAACCATCATCATTTTTTTGTAACATAACAGCAGCAATAGTATGCATTGAGGCAAATGAAAAAATCTGAAAAGGCTTTGTAAAATCTGGAGACTTGAGAACGGGAGCCTCTTTGATAGCCCTTTTGATAGATATAAAAGCATCTAAAGCTTCAGCAGTCCAATCCATTTTTTGTCCTTTCTTCAACATTTTAGATATGGGCTTGATGATCTCAGCAAAATTAGAAACAAATCTTCTAACAAAATTAATTTGTCCAAAGAATGACTGTATAGCCTTGACAGTTTTGGGAGTAGGGATTTTATCAATAGCTTCAACCCTCTTAGGATCTATTCTAATTCCCTCTTTTGAAACAATATGCCCCAAGAGCTTACCCTCTATGACTGCAAAATGACACTTCTTTGGATTTAAACTAATACCATATTCTAGGGCTTTAATAAATACCTTTTCCAGATGTTGGACATGGTCTTCAGTCTTCTTTGAATAAGCAATCAAGTCATCTTGGTACACCACCATGATAACATTAATCAAATCAGCAAATGCTACGTCCATGGCTCTTTGAAAAGTCGCTCCAGCATTGGTGAGACCAAATGGCATTCTTATGTATACATATGTTCCCCAAGGAGTTGTGAATGCTATTTTGTATTGCTCAGATTCCTTGACTTTGACCTGATTGTATCTAGAGAACCCATCCATCATGGACAACAGCTCACACCCTGTCACCTTATGTAATATAGCCTCCATATTAGGTAGAGGATAATTATCTTTGAGAGAGGCCATATTTAAATTCCTGAAGTCTACACATAACCTGATATCACCATTCTTCTTTCTCATAGGAACCAAATTTGAAACCCACGTTGAATGTCTGATTGGTTTGATAATTCCTCCATCCCTGAGCTTTATCAATTCCTCTTGCATTTTAGGTTCTAGCGTTGGATTTATAGGCCTTTGCTTCTGTCTAAAAGGCTTGGCATCTGGCTTCAGTGGTATTTCATGCTGAAATAAATCTTCCCTGTATGCTTTCAGATCTTCATAAGACCAAGAAAAAACATGTTTATACTTTCTCAGCAGCTCTATTACCATTCTTCTAATTGTAGGGCTTATCTTCTTGCCTATGTACACCTTTCTTGGTGCTATTTCAGTCTCCAGATTAATTTCTTCAATATCTTCCTTTCTGACTGGTGTTTGCTTCATAAGGGACCGATCATTTCCATCATACACCCTTTCAAGTGCCACTAAGCCCTTAGGAAGCTTATTTGTTTTGAGCTGTAATATTTCCTTTCCAAACACCGTTTGCTTCCCATCTACTTCTTCAACAAAAGCATTGAAGTCAATTTCCTGTGCTTCATATTGATTTATACAATTGAGGAATTTCAAAAGGTCAGTATCATCATTGAAAACTTTCTAGTTATAAATGTTATCAAGAACAGCAGGCTTTGTCTTGAATTCAATCTGTGATACCCCGGCCAATGTGATATCATCTCTTTTCAATGCCACATTTGCTAAAAAATCAGCCATTATATTATTTGACCTGTCAATCCACTCAATTGAGAAGGCATCAAACAATTCAATTGTGTCCCATGCAACATTTCGATATTGCTTTAATCTTTTGTGCTTTGCTGCATACTTGGATTTAATTTGTGAAACAACCAACTCAGAATCACCAAGAACAGTTAGCAACTTAATCTTGTGTTTCATAGCTATGTTCAAACCTGTTAATAAAGCTTCATACTCTGCCACATTGTTTGTACATTCAAATGCCAACAAGAATGAATATTTAAAAGTAGTACCTTCAGGGGAAACAAAAATAATCGCAACGCCATTACCTTCTTGGCTGCATGCTCCATCAAAATACATCTTCTAGACACCATTGCAATTCTGTGCAGCATGTTTTTCAATTGGATCACTATTGGTTAATTCTGGTTGAGCTGGTTCAACCATAAAACTTCCAAGGTCAACATTACAGAAATAATTGATTTGATCTTGAGGCACATAATCAACAAGCTGGTTCATTCTTGGCTCTCTATACAACTTGACTTCCTGACCATTCACTGGTATTGTAGCATAAGATAGATCAAACTAAACATTTCCACCAATAGCAGTTGTCCATTGCCTTGACAGAAGCATCCTAAATTGAGGAGTATCAATCACTGTTATATCTATATTATAATCCACCTGTGGATAAGTAGCTATTTTGACTTCAACACCTCTCATAATGCCTACCACAGGTACAGGTCTATTATCCATTGCATAGCACTTCCCTTCATATGTATCAACACACAAGCCCAGCTGCTTCATAACACCTACTGGCATAATATTTATAGCAGCACCAAAATCTATCATGCAGTTCCTCAGCAACTTATTATTTATAAGCAATGTGGTGAAGAATGGATCCACTTGTGGGGAGGTTGTTAAAACATCACTCAAACAAATTTCTGAATTATTTATATTTTCCTGCTTATTGACTACTTTAGAATTCACATGTTTTCATTCCCATTTGTAATCAATTGAACAACATTATCTCTGTACTCCTTAATTTTCATCAATTCAAGTAGTGGAACAAGCATTTTTACCTAGGATAACGCCTGTGTGAAGTCAAAAGAGGAGCTCTCCATCTTAATAGTCTTCTTCAGTTATGATGTCTCTCCCTTGTTTTCTTCTTTTTCTTTTTTAT
This sequence comes from Sequoia sempervirens, assembly GCA_007258455.2. NCBI lineage: Eukaryota > Viridiplantae > Streptophyta > Pinopsida > Cupressales > Cupressaceae > Sequoia > Sequoia sempervirens. The sequence goes on along the minus strand of VDFB02270651.1, from coordinate 255,126,302 downwards.
TAGGTTGATCAGAATTTTGCATCTCCTTGTGTAATTCTTCAACTTTCTGCTTTTGGACAGGCTTCTCTCCATTTTTACCAGGCTGCTTATTTTCTAGCTTTTTCATAAGTTCTTGTGTTTCTTTCTAAACTTTCATAAAATTTCCCCCAGGCACGCCCTCCATCTCATTTACTTTTCTATTTCTCAACCAGTATTTACTTCTTGCTTCTTCAACTGCTGCAACAGTGAGTCTTTCTATTTCTTCTTTGGTGAGTTTTCTAATATTACTTTGAGCAAGCGCCTCATCAGAATGTGGTTCAGTATAATCTTCCTCACAATCTTCTTCAGAGTCATAGAAGATCTGTTGTTCAGCCATATGGACGTTGTACTTCTGATTTGAAACATCATATTCATAACCTTCATCCTCAGAAGATGAATACTCCTTCTTAGCATGGTAAAAGGTATTTGAAGTCAAGTAGACCTTGTGATCTTCTCCATTATTTTCCATCAACATTCCCTCTTCTTGCATCCTTTGAGCTACAACACAATAGTCTGGAGAATGTGGCTGATTACAAACTTCACAAAAGTAATTATTACTCACCATGTAAGTTCCCTTCTTGCTCAATGGATCAGGAGTTTCTTTATTTTTGGGCCTAGCTGATATAGGTTTCCCATCTTTCCAGTCTGTATTTTAAGGCATATCATGCAACCTTGGCCTTTCATTTCTGTTCTCATTTCTGTATGTATTTTCTTGTCTGTACTGATAATTATTGTTTTGCTGAGGAGGCCTTGGGTTGTCTCTTTTATTAATTATACCAGTAGCCTTCCTGTTATTTTGAATTGTCAATGCAATCTTCTATGCTTCAGCTAGATCTCTTGGAAATCTATTTCTCAGTTCGTACCCTATTTTGGGATGAAATGCATTTAAATAAACACTTAAAGCTACATAACCTGGCAACCTTGATCCAGGAGGTACCTTAGTCTGTAGTTTGTTGAATTTTCAGTTGAAATCATAAACTGAATCATTTTGATTTTTTTGAATCCTCATCAGTTCATGAAGAGCTGCATCTGGTGCGTTCAGATTCCCATACTGCTCTAGGAATCAGTCTTGGAATACTTGAAGAGAATTAATTGAATATGCTAGCAAGCTGTTAAACCAATCCCTAGAATCTTCAATAAGTGACATCATAAACAACCTCATGTGCAAATCTTCATATGGCATACCTATGTCTTGAATGAACACATTGAAATTCCTTAGATGTTCTTCAGCAGTGACTGCATTGCTCCCTGCAAACTTAGGGACCAGACCTCTCTAGCTACTATCCATAGGGTAAGGGCATAGATGGAACCCTGCCAAATCAAACTGTCTGATCATTGTTGTGTATTGGTGAGGGGGAGGGATAGGTGGATATTGATACTGATGCATAGGATTATTGTATTGTGCATTATGTTGAGGGATGTGATGCTGACCAGGAGGTGGATGCATATTCATGTGTTGTGTGGGAATATGAGGCAAATGATTTGGCTGCTTGTGATGATTTCCCGTCTGATGGCGAGGAGAAACAGGTGGACCAGAAGACCCTGCACCATGATTTCCCTGCTTATGAGGTGGCACATACTTTGGGGGGTGATCAGCAGTCTGAGCAATGTTTTGATTTTTCTGCAATTCAAATTCTTTCATTGCTTGTATCATCTGGGCCATTTCCTGTTCTTCTCTCTCCTTCCTCTGAGATTCAAACCATGCTTTGACTTCCTCATAAGTCAAAGATTCAAAGTCAGTTTGAGAAATCACATTCTCATTAATCTGGTTTTGATCATTTTTCATCTTCTGATCATATTCATGCTGAATTCTGAGTCATTTAGGCTCAAGTCTAGCTTCAAACTCAGCCTGTTTCCTAGCTTCAAGCTCAGCCTATTTCTAAGGATTCAGAGAAGAGAAATGATTTCTTTGATCTTCAGGGGTACAAAGCTCTGCACTTGAATCATCTCTCCATGTATCATAACAATTATATGTCTCACCATATACTCTTGGTGCTTTTCCTTTGTCTGTTATGCACATGTCCTCATTGATCCTCTTTCCTTTATCAGCTTTGTCATCTTTGTGTGTCCACTTACTGCTGTCAGCAAGGGCTTCAGTATGACCTCCCCTGTACTGAGACCTTCTTCCATTCATGATGAACAGCTGTAAAAATTTCTATCAGAGTCACCACTCACTTTTATCAAAAATGAAAAAAGGTTTGATACTTTCTTATTCCAAGCGGAGTCTGTATAAAATTCCTAACTCTATGATTAAGGCCTTGATTCTGAATGTATTCCCCAGTAGAGTCGCCAATTTGTTAGCTCTCAAAAATGCAGGCTAAATGCCTCAAGAGACTGCCAATCTCTTGATATGTTTTAGGGTAACAGACAAGGTCAAGAGAACTCAACCTTCTACTCTTTAGGTGCGGCAAACCTGGGTGGGTGTACCTTTCTAAACGGTGCAAACTTAACTTGTGATTATCTTCTTAAAGCAATTCGTTCACAATGGCAATGGGAAGTGAACAAATAAAAAATAGTAACAATACTCTGATTTGAATCCTAAAATGAATGCTTAATAGATGTAAAGAAAACTAAATAAGTTCAAATGGTGAAGTGTAGAGACTAGTGCCTTGTTGGGTATGCAGAGTCAAATGAGATCAAGATGAGCAACACTTCTCTAAGAAAATTCAAGTTATCTGGCATATATTATGCTTACAACTTGTATAAACATGCAAGAATGTGATTACTAAGTTCTACTTGAATAATCCAATCAAATCTCACTGATCACTGTGATTAACTGAAAGGACTTAGTCTTTACTTGAAAGAACCAATCAATTGATCACCCAAGTACAACAAATGTGCACTGATAAATTGAATACAAACTTGTCATATCAATTTAAACAATCAGAATGAATCCATCTTGGAGACAACTTAGCAATTCTCTTATTAAATTCAATAGATAACTGATACCAAACATGTGCAGCAACATCAATTGACATTCATAAATACCTCCATTTTAGAACATGCATCATAGCCTTCGATTTGACAAATTTACTGTTCTCTATCCATACTATTTTCCTATTGTATCAAATAACTGGTAACTGGTCCTTATTACAATTGCCAAAATTCCTATTTATACACAAGCATTTGAAGAAAATATCATATTGAGATCACATGTCAGCCTAGCACAAAATTCGGGCTCCAATCGAGCTGGAAAGCAACGGTCATCCAAGCAGATACATGTCGGCCCTGATGTTTAAAATTCTATTAATCACCTGTGAACAGTCGGCGAGACACAATAGATAGTCATGCCGAAGGAAATTCACTCGTTATCATCACGTGCGCTTGTATTTTTCTTTCGCCAAGACTGTCGACCATCGGGGAGATATCACGCAGACTGTAGAGTTATATCGAAAGCCTTAATGCATTCAGGTGTCGCTATAAGATTCTGCATGTTACACCGAAGACAAGAAGCATCTTTTGTTTCCTTTGTGTTTTGCCCAGACCCTGCGACGTCGATGAGACATCTCATAGACTAGTCTCAGTTTTTTCGAGAGGGGCTCCCCAATACACTTTTCAATTGCTGAGACACAAATAGTTTCTTACCGACACGCTTCTTTTGTCCCATTTATTGTCGTTGTAGCTTCCATCCATCGAGGAAACCTCACATAGACATCACACTGTTACACCTGAAAGTCCTCATTTGTTTTCCCATCGACGAGACCAAAGGTCACTCGCCGAGACCTTATGGTGATCACCCTAACCTATATCGATATGCCCATAATCCTCCGCCACCGATCGGTGAGACCAGAGTGAACTCACGCTGAAAGAAATCTATTCGTTTAACACTGTCGGCAAAACCTGACATTTTTCACTATGACCATATCCCAATAGGCTTACCTCTCACCGAAAGTCACTTGGAAGAAAGCATTGCATCGTCAGTGAGACAAATAAAACTCGCCCAGACCTCTTGCCGCAGATCATAACATATGCCGAAGGGAACACATAGTGCACCTGTCACTGAGACATCTTGACTTTGGTAAGACATTAGCCTGACCACCAAGACATATGCCGATAGAAGCTACCACAGTCGTCGAAACAACAAAAACATCTTGCCGATAGGAAATAGACATTTTCCAAGAGAAAAATGGATCGGGGAGACCCCACACCTATCACATTGACACACCTGAAACAGAAAGTATTAGCAGAAAAAACAAAGTGGGTCGGGGAGACAAATGGAGACCTATGCCGATAGAGACCAAAAGGCCGAAAATGCATAGATAGATGATCTAGGGGAAAAACATGAGCCAAAATGTGAGCAAAGAATTATGAAATGAAGGAAATATGCATAAGGAAAGGCTCATATGGAGAGACTTAGGGGGCATGAAAATATGCAAAAATCATCAGATTTTGATAGTTCCAACATTATGAATGAACCAAGAAAAGAGGCCTCAAGCAACAAAGAACTAGAAGAAGAAGAAGAAGAAGAAGAAGAAGATGATGATGATGAAGAAGAAGAAGAAGTAGAAGAAGTAGAAGAAGCAGCAGCAACAACAACAGAAGAAGAAGAAGAAGAAGAAGCAGGAGAAGAAGCAGAAAAAGGAAAAGAAGAAGAAGAATATGAAGTAGTAGTAGTAGAAGAAGAAGAAGAATAAGAATAAGCGGAAGAAGAAGAAGAAACAAAAGAAAAAGAAAAAGACAATGAAGAAGAAGAAGTGAAAGAAGAAGAAGTTCCTAATCAAGCTATTCAACCAATGCAAGGGTACCATGTACTATTCCTCACCTCTTCCTCTATGCCACATCAAAAGGTTTAAGTAAAGGAAGAACATATTCATCACCATCAAGAGCTTGATGAAAAGGGAAGACACATCTTGGAGCTGAAGTTAATTTTCCAAACACGCATGAAGAAGCTAGGGACATCAATAGTTCCAAGTTACCTCATTATAAGGAAATATTTTCTAGTTGAAGTTACCACATGGGATGATGAAGATTATATGAAGAAACTACCACAAGTGTTCAGGGTTGAGGACAACACTTTTGTAAAGGTGGGGGGCATGTTATGCCCTTACTTCCATAGTGCATATAGTTATGAATAGTTAGCTTGTGGCTATCTTAACTCTTAATTAAGTCATATTATCATTAGTATATTCTTATTTAGTTGGTTGGGTTGGCCTAGGTCTTATATAGGTGTGTCTAAGTTGTCCTAGGTGATATCCTAAGCATAAATAGGTATATATAGGAGGTTGTGAGTCTTATTTCACCATCATATTGTGAAGTGTGTTCTCATTAGAGATATTTGGAGGTTTTCCCCCTCGAAGTGGCTTGTTATTCTCAACTATTATCAAGTATTTGCAGAATATTTCATGTCATATTCTTCTATTGTGCAAGTTATTTCATAACACACTTGGAATTTTTAATTCCAATATATTCCCCCTAGGCTTCTAGAAGGAATTAAAAGGAATTTTTAATTCCTTGCTTCCCTTCCCAAGGAATTGTCTCATCCCAAGGAGGATTATTGAGGAAATTTTAATTCCTCACTTGTCACATTCTCCCATCATTTGGGAGAATGAGACAAGCCACCTCTTTTCTCCTCTTCCCAAGGTACTTGAAAGTACCTCCACCTCACCTCCACATCAACATTTCTCTCCCGCCTAGGATGACACATGTCCTCCTCACAATGTTTGAGATGCCCCAAGGCATATCAACCATTAATCTCCCAACCCTACTTTTGATCTCATCCCTCCATTCATTTTCCTCCCAAAATGACTACCAAACACTTATTCATTTTCATTTTTTCATACGCATTCACTTAAACTACATTCACACTTAGCATTCTAGCACACAAGCACTTACCTCCATTGTTGTTGCAACAATTCAAGCTATCATCTTGCATAAAAATCCATATCCATCACCCCCATTGCAATTCTTGTATAATCACCTCCATTATCACATAGGTTGCATGTTATAATCAAGGTATCAAAGGAGCACACAAAGTAATCTCAACAAGGGCCAACCACTCAAATAATCTTGACAAGGTAAATTTATAGTTTGTTTTCTCATTCTTGCTAAGATTTAACTTAGACCAATCTTAAGTGTTTTTCTTTTGTTTTCTTGTTTGCATTTATTTTTTATTTGCATTTTTAGACTAGTAAACACTTGCACACAATACTATCCATATCATTCTCATATCCCATCCTAACCCTACACTTTATCGTATGGTATATCTTGGTTGAGCATTAGATATATTGGATCTACTATCCCAATTCTTGAGCTTTGCATATTTATTTTAGAGTGCACTCATGGGATCCTAACATGCTCCTATGATTCCCTATCTTTATCTCAGTTGGGTTTTTGTTGGTCGTCATCGAATTGTATATAGTGTACATAGGGTCAGTTTTGTGTTCCCATTTAGGTTCCATAATTGATTATTCATTTTCATGAAGATCCTAGAATCAACCCCATCCATCCTTGGTCTTCACAAGATACATTGTTCCTCACACTAGACCACATCAATCCACCCATCATCCTCATGGAAAAGGATATTTGGGATTTATTATTGTTTCTTGGAGCTTTTACATTTTTTATCTTTTAAGATTCCTACTATACCTACTCGAGGTTGCCACGATCCATCATATCATGGTGTGCTTTGGCTAGTAGAAATAGGGGCATATCTTAGCTTTTCATTGTCATGTTTTCTTGGCTGTCCCGTGTTGTACCTACCAAGATACTTTATAATCTTGTATTATGTTGGGACATCCTCTTGTATTTTTGTTTTTCCAACATTGGCCCCACCAAATCCCTTCATGACTTTGTGAGATGTTGGACAAACCCTTTTGTTTGTTTTGTCAGTCCTATACATGTGTTACGACATCACCTTGGTTCATCATCCCCTGGTGCATAGTATCCCATGCCATATAAAATTAAGTGCTCACTACATGGCAGGATGATGCATAACATAAAAATTTTCAATCCCCCATCCTACCATATATCATTCCCTTTCCCTCATGCTTCATTTCTCTTCCCATCATTTCTTTCCTAGTCATTAGGTTTTGATTGTGCAATTGTGTCCCTTCATCACTTTCCTCGTCGGATTGCTTCAATTTTGGCTGGTACACTATGGTTACACCTATCATCTACCAATCTTTTCGTCATTTCATTTGTATTAATTTTTTTAGGATTTTTTATTCTAATCATCTTTTCATCATTTCATTATCATTTTATTTGCTTTAAGTTGTTTAATATTTGTTATTCTAAGCATCTTTTATCATGTAATTGTCATTTGATTTGCATAAAATTGTTTAAATTTTATGATTTTAAACATCTTACCATTAATTCATTCTCATTTTAATTACATTATGTCGTTAGGTTCATTTATAATATATTTCATCTGATCACATTTTGATTCATTTTAAATAATAGGTCCATTTTCATAGCATTGTATATTAATCCATTTTCATTTCATTGTTATTTAAAATCAAATACATACATCTATAATATATCCATATCACCATTAGATATCATAATATATATGCATACATCTCCATCTTGCATAGTACATGTTAATCCTCATCACATTTGTATCACATATATATATATGTATATATACATATATATACATATGTATATATATATGTATATATATATATACAAATATATATGTATATATATATACATATATATACATATATATATGTATATATATGTATGTATATATATATGTATATATATATATATATGTATGTATATATATATCACTGCATCCTACATCACAAATGGTTAGTGTCATACATCGTAATCATATACGCATAAAAAATAATATAATCCATGTCATTCATCATAATCATGATCATTCATGCATCATAAATAAACCATCCATACACAAATGTGTACATACCATAAACGTCCATATCCATAATCCTCAAAATTGTCATAGTCCATATCACATATCCATATCAAAATAATATCCATTACAAAACATCCATGAGTGTCATCAAAATAATACAAATGTCCATGTGTACAACTATATCAAATCAAATTATGTATACATGTAATACATCAAATATCATAAATTAATATGAATACAAATAATGAATGAATCATATCATTAGGACTTACATCTTGATCAATGGAACAGTGGTCACCTATACATGGTATCTCATCTCCAAAACCTGTGTATCTATCAAAACTGGTGCCTATATCTATTTTTCCCTCTATCCACTACTCACATCCGAATGTGTGGGGGATGGTGGTACTAATCCACTCAATCCCCCTCCTCCTCCCTAGGGTGATCCTATTAACCCTGTCCTCATTGATCATGACTACAATGATCCACTCTGCTATGTTCTCATTTCCTCTAAAAACATGGGCCTCCTCTTTATCACTTGCACTACCACATAGTATAGTTCCTTGTAATAATAGGCCTCCTTTCTCAATTGTATTATCATGCACATATCTATCACTCCTCCTTCTTCCCTATTTGTATCCCTCTCATACCTATAGCAATCTTTGTTCACCTATAACCATCCCCTCTCCACATCCCATGCATCCTACACCAACTGAAGAAAATCCCTCACCATCGTCATAGTGGCTAACTCCCATGTAGTTTGCTCACCTCCACCTATAAATTTTCTTGCTCCATTATCATTGTGGCTATACTACCCTATTGTGTAGTCACTTGTAGCTAGAGGTTGTCCCTCTAAACTATCCTACTACATGCATCATCTAATGCCTATTGCAGAAGTCCCTATAGTTGGTTAATCCTACTCTCTACTACTGCTAGTCTTCCCTCCAATTCATCCTCACCTTGCCTCCTCTACTCTTTGGGTACATGTGACACCATCTCTAAACATGACATATCTAGGTCTTCCTCCATCACTCCCTCCTCTCCCTTCCCCTCTCCATCTTCCTCCTCCTCACCCCCTCCATTATCATCTCTATCATCTGACTCCTCCTCATCCTCCTCCTCCTTTTCCACCAACTCATCCTACCTCTGTTCATGGTGTAAGACCCTCCTCCACACCCTTTATCCCTCATGTCTAAATCTTGCCTCCCCCTATCTTTTCGTCTCCACCTGCACTGAAATTTCTACCCTAGCTCCCACTACATGTCCCCTCAGAGGCATCACTACCTCTAGCCCCCTGCCTCTCCAACACTTGGTGTACCTCTAGGTAATGCTTGGATCATCCACTCCCCCTCTCTAGTCCCATATAACCTCTATGAGGTCTGTCCATGATGCAATATCCACCTGTTATGTAATCTACATGCTCCATATTCTGGTCTCCTTAGATAGGCATGCAAATTGATCCTCTAGCTCTAGAATGTCCTGAACCATGTCAAACTAGCATATCACACTATCAGGCATGTACCCATCTATCAAAAAGTTTTTCGTCAAAGTATGTAGCACTACCCAAACATATACCCATAGTACACCCCATCCTCATCCCAGTTCTGCATCTCTCAATAGGGTCTCCACACAATATCCCTAATATCTAGCATGTCCATCATCCTCCTCTAAGGAGCCACACTCCTAATGTTTGTATATCTCAACATGCCTCTCCAAGTAAACACAATTGGCTCATCTATCACTCGTTGTGTCTTCTCACCATATGGTTGGGCCACTCAGATATTTTCCCACACCCACACCTATAGCAATGTGATGTGGGTAATGTTCGCTCCTTGTCTATAGCACACTATATGCATATCCTTATATCATGGTTCCAGTAAGAACATACCCCATGCAAACCTTTGTGATCTCCTCACTATATCCAACACCACACCTCCCTAGTGTTAGGTTGAAGAAACGACCCCTCTAATTGAGTACCAACACCTTGTTGATCAAACCACATAAATATAGTGTCATTCTAGGAACTATCTCTCTGCATACGTCCACATATAGACCTCATCCTCTAGATGGAAAGTCTTTCCTACCAAACGAGGCATGTAGCAACTGCATTGTTGTCTATCTAGTAGATACCTCCACCCTCCCCTTGGATTGACAATCATAGGATCCACCACACATCCTCCATAGTGACTATCATCTCCATTGTGGGGAGGTGGAAGGTACAAGTCTTTGAACTTCATCACTCAACTAAAGTTGTCAACATTGGTCTGTGTGCCCTTAGTGTTGGTATTTGTGCCACATAAGCCAATACATGTGTCCAATAATGCCCAATCTGCATCCCTAAAGCTTCTAGCCAATTGAAGCACTACCAGCTACCACTCTCACATCCTTAGACTCAATGTCCTCTACATCCACCCATCAGCATGTTAGGTCTTTCTGTCTAATATTTCTTCTATCTTCATTTTCCTTATTTTTGATGAATTTTCCTTATAGGTGCATCTACCCATCCATAGAGAAAATATACCTTTTCATGGATGTTCCCTTTCACCATGTGCATCCACCCCTATGGGTTAGTGTGTATCCACCCATCTAGTCGTAGATCCACCTCTTGGTAAATTTTCCCCTCTTGTTGCACATTTGCCCCTATGAAAAAGTGTGCATCTACCTATTCTTGAGAAAATGTGCCTCTTTGCAAATCCACCCATCCTCTTGTACATCCGCCCCTATGGGCCAACTCACATCTTCCTATTCATCCATGGATCCACCCTATAAATCTTGTTGTGTACCCACCCTTACGAGCTAATGTACATTGTCCTATCTAGTTGTGGGTTTTCCTATGTAGTGGATCCACCCCTTTTGCATGTCCACCCATCAAGAAGTGGATCCACCTATGGGAGATCTTCCTATCCTTGGGTGTATCTACCTATTTAAAGGTGCATCCACCTATCATTGTGCACAACAACCTTTCAGCACATCCTCCCATGCCCCAATGAATACAACCATTGAGGACACATTTTCCTATCTACCTACATGGGTGAATCCACCCATTCATGGACTTTGACCTCTAATAAATGTAAAAATTCAAATTGTACAAAGTCAATTCAAGGGTTGTACCTAGGCATCACACTCTCCTCTCTACACGCTTGCTCTCACTACATCAATCTAGTGGCGAATGCTCAATTCATGTGGCATTTTGCTTCATCTTCTCTCTAAAATCACTCAAATTATTAAGGTGAAAGTGAATATTAATTTACCCTAATTACTATTTATAGCTAGCTCTAATTATCCCTATAACCCTAATTTCTTCTTTTTTCTCCCATTTTCTCCTTGTAACTTCATTTTTTTGTGTTCCTTCATCATTTTTCATTGCAGTATTGCTGGTATCTTCCCTTTTCCTCTTTCAAGATGCTGCTTGGGAACCTTTCTTCCCCATCCACCCTCTCGAGAAAGCATCATCCATCATATTCCACTTTTTCTTCTACGACATCTTTTCCTCCATGTTGGGGCATCTCATCACCTATTTTCTTCTATTGAGTCGGCTATATTATATTTTTCTTTGAAACATCATTATTTTAATGATATTTTGAAGAGGGGAAAAATATATACACCTAAATTTGACCACTTATATTTGGTCAAATTTATCCCTACTTCATCTAAAATCCCTTCGTATTCACATTAATTAAATAAATATGATAATTTATTTAATTTAGTCACATATTCCACATGAATTAAATTTAATTTTTTATTCATCCACTTTCTCTCTCCTATTCCCATCCTCTATAATTCTTCTATTATCCTAATCCACTTGCTAATCATATCATTAAGGATGTTCACATCCCTAATCCATGACTAGGAGGTGTCGCATCCTCCAAATTTTGTAGTGTCTCTCTAATTACCTCCACTAGGATAATCCCTCACATAACCCTATTCTTTAATCACTTGCACAACCTAATCCTCTAATTAAGAAAGACTAATTCACTTGCCATTTATGGCACCCACCCCTTGTCCTCCTAACCTTAAATGCTATCTCCTTTTAGAGAAGCAATCCATACACTTAAGAAATTTTAAATTCCTTTTTATTCCCCCCATGCACATTAAAAGGAATTTTTAATTATTTTTGTCACATCCTTCCAATCATTTGGGAAGATTGGACAAGAAATCCATTTATGAGGGAGATTTTTCCCATACCCCCATGGTACTTTCAAAGTACCTTTGACCCCTTCTCATGGTGAAAAGAATCACCACCATATGGGTTGAGATGTCTCAAGGTATCTCATCCCTTGATCTTCCTAGATTGAATCCTATTCATACATCTCCTCTAGCCCATTCTAATGACTAAAATTAGTCATTTTTTGCACATTCATCCATTATCATGTACCCTTGAGCACATCGAATAGAAGCATCATTTGAGCAAAAATCCTTGTTATGATGCCAAAATTACACTAGAGCACACATCCAATTGCTATTTTTGGGGTAATTATCATGTCAATCTCATCGACATGCTCAATTTTTGTTCAATTTAGAGTAGGTATGAGCTATTTAGCCCTAATCCAAGTGTTTGCTTGAATTTTATGTTTTGTAAGGTTTATTTCTTTTTCTTTGCATTTTAAAGCGTAGATTCACTACACACAAAAACCTTCAAGGGAAATGCAGAGCACTCAAAGAACTCAACTCAGCAATGTTCAAATGATAATTAAAATCATGTCATTCATCTATTTGAATCCACTTTAATCAATGCATTAATGCCCAATAAATGCCAAGAAAAGAAATTAAATGCTCTATCAAGCAGAGAAAACAAGGCAAGAAGACATCACCACCATCAGGAATCTAAAGTCAGAGATGTTGGAAAAGGCATATCGATAAAGAGAACCCAATGATCGAAAATTCAATTTGGAAAAGGATGGAGTGAAAAGGAATTGAGGATTGAGCCTAGCAAGGATATCATACCATCACAAGAAGCTCTAAAACAGCAAGGAAACAAAAGGAAAATGGAAGAAGGTAGGAAGGAAAACAAAGGGCAAAGAAAACAAAGGATGAAAAGGAAAGAAGAGATGGAGGAAAGAGAAAAAAAACAAAGAAGAAAGGGGAGACCCCATCTAGTTTAGAAAAAAATATGGGGTGTGAATGCAATGCACAACATCTTTGACTACCACCCCTCTATCTACCAATAATATTGTGCAACCCATAGTGAGGAAGTACCCTAAATGTAATACTTATCATTATAATGATAATGCGACACTTTCCCTAGACCTGGATATAAATTCCAAGGAAAATCATTCCTTGGACCTTCACTAGCCAAAACATATTATTCTTTCCTTCAAGAAGGGCATTAAAAATACCCCCTCCAAAAAAGAAAAAAGTTAAACATAAAATTATTAGAATCAAATTTTATAATGCTAATCTCTCTTTCAATGCAAATTTTGTGCCAATTGGATAGCACCACATCGATATTAGTAATAAACAATTCTCTATTGGCTATGGGAATAGTAGTGGTTCATCTAAGGATTTTGAGTCTGGGGGTAAATAATGATAGAAGAATCCTTATGAGCCTCAACCATAAATGTGGCCAGTAGTACTGGAAGGTCAACTAGGCTACCTAGTATCTCTAAAAAAAATAGGAAAAATATTACTATGGAGGGGGCTAATATTGTTAAAGACAAGGAGAAAGTAGTAGAAGAAATTATGTATAGCTTAGATTCTTCCCCCTACTATAACTCCAAAAATATTGAAATGCACTCTATTGAAGAAGAAGGCTCCTATTATGAGGACTCTATGTTCTCTTTCTTTGATTCCTTTAGCAACTTGGAGCTTCTTGAGGAGAATGCTCAGCCATATTTCCTTGAAACTACTACTCAATTTGATATGTTGATCAAGAAAGTGGAAACTAGGAATAAAAAACCATTTATCTATTTTTATTTGTGATATCAAATGGGTTGAGCTAAAAGAGGAAATGAATATTATCCAAAATATAATGAATAAGCATGAATAATCCTTAAAAAAAAATGGTTAAGTTTAATGATAACATGATGAAAGTATTTGACTCAAGTTTTGTGAGGATGAAGGATAAAATTGGGAAAATAAATCTTGAATAAATTGAGGAGAAGGTTAAGAAGAAACAAAAATCCAAAGGAAGTTGGAGGAGTGTGCTAGAAAACTTGACTAGGAGGAAAAGCTACTATCTCTCAACAAAGATTGGAAAAACATGAAACCCCATCTCAAGTTTAATTATGTTTTTTTCTTTGTTGTTCCTTATGTTGTTTGTGTGTCGCTCTTTGTAGAAAGGTATTTTGTTATGTCATTTTTTTTTTGTTTTATTGTTCTTTAAATCTTTCCTTTTGTTAAGGATTGGGACCCTTGTATCCCTATTTATGAAAAAAAATACATATACACCAAAATAAGCAATGAATTCATTTACACATTAATAGATATAATAATTAATATCTTTCTTTATATCATAATTCTTACATATAATATTTCATATTTTTGTTGAGTAGGACAAGTGATCCTAGATCCAATTAGATTAACTAAGATTATCTCCTTTTCACTTTGACTCCATATACAAACATAAACCAACTAGAGTTTTATGATTGACTTGGGACCACAAAGGAGAGCCAACCTCTTAGGGTTTATGCTCTTCTTGAGTTGTAAAAGAGGTAAATTTGATGTATGATTTTGAAAGCCTATTTGATATGTAGCCTTACATCTTAAACTATAATTTATCACATAGATGAAATTGAAATTCTAAAAATAGAAAGATGATCTACGGAGGGAAAAATATTGTGCACCTGTGACATAAACTTGAGGTTGCAATAATAGGTGTAGGGTGTGGGGTGCCCTAGACTAGCCTCCTCTTTTCTTGGATCTACAAAGTCCGAACTATTGGCTATGGTTTGCACTATATTTTGTAGAACTTTCTTCTATTAATACTTTTGGATCTAACCTGCAAACATGAAAATAGGGGGAAAGGATGTGTTGTATAGGGGTTTCCCTAATTCAAACCATGTTTTGGTATTTATACATCCACGTACAGTAAATGAGAGTGATCAAGAGGGCATACCCTAGGTCAAGAAGATGCCAAAATAATGATAATTGACTGAAATGACAAGTGATAAATGATAATGTTACATTGATGTGAAACCCTTGATGAAGAAATATCACACAAGTTGCCACAAAAGTTGATTGATGGATGCCTTGATTGCTTGATAGAGCTTCAAAATGTTAGTTTCCAAAACATAATATATTATTGTATCTATAGCATGTAGAGGATAACTCAATGCATCTTCATAATTTTGGAATTATTGATCATAATGGCTTCTTGCACATAATTTTTTCCTTCTTATTGATGTCTTATAAACTTGAAATTGGTTGATAAAAGTGTTACGATAATGCTACTAATTCTTCCCTTGAATTTCCTTGACTAATTTTAGGATCTTTAATTTTCTCAAAAGATTTTCTAGGTCTCATTAGGATTTCAAACAATAAAAAAGACTAGTATTTATCTGTAATTATTCTAATATCTCAAAAATCAAATATTGATAGTTGACAAATGAAATTAGAAATTAAAATAATAAAATACCCAAATCTACATATCCAAAATGGAGCCAAAATGAGTTGGTCAAGGGCATGGAGTTCCCTAGACCAGATCCATCCTTTTCAAGGCCTAAAGTGTTGGGGGAAAATTTTAAAGGCTTACTTTCATTTCCCATTGTTTTATTTTCTAAAGATACTTATAAAATGGGTAATTAAATGCATAATTAGGTCCAAGCACTTAGGGGGGAGCTAAACCTATTGTAAGATTTTCAAGGGTGGCAATTTTAATATTAAATTTAGCCCTCACTTTAGTGAGAGTATGAAATTATGCTTAAACTTACACTAAAGTATGGATAATCCAAGAGGGATTCAATTATCCAAACATTGAAAGGATAGGATGACATCAAATCTAGGGGATGCACTAGCCCCAAATTAAAGATCTATGGAAAAAAAATATAAGGACAAAGTTTCATGCCCGTATTTTAATGTAGGTCTAACACAACTGCTACAACTTTTTTTTTTAAACAAAATAAGCTCACAACCCAACATCATATGCATCATTCCATTTTGTACAACTTAGCTTCTAAAGTGAGACATTGTTTAATAATGCTATACTAGATGAGGAACATCTTTTAGTCTAATTATTTATTTCTTGAGGTCTAACTCCTATTTTTTTGATTATATGGTAAAAATAGGTTTCGAAGGGACCCAAAACCATTTACATCAAGTTACATAAAAATGCTGCTAAGTAAAGAAAAGAACAATTAAAGAACTAGCAATAACCAACAACCAAAAATCAGCCAACAAACAACAGAAAAATGGTGAAATAGAAGAGCTAAAGTAGACCAACACAAGAGAATTACTTCAAATTTTTTAGAGTATTGGCCACCTCAATCTCTTGATTGTAGTGCAAGTTAACCATATCCACCAATTCCTATTTTATTCTTCAAAATACTTCCTCATACTACCCCTCATTCTTGTGCATGGGTCTTTAGCCTCCTCTTTGGCACTCTTCTTACCCTTCCCCTTGGAATTCTGATCCTTCTCATACATCTCAGCAAAATGCATTTGATCCTCTTGTAGTTGGTTGATTTGTTACTTTTGGCTTGTCCAAGGCCAGATTCTTACCCACAGCCTCCCTCACACCCTTCTCAACCAATTCATCCTCAAAAACCTTGTCTCGATCATCATTGGCATCATGAAGAGGTTTCTACCAAGTAGGAGAATCTTTCACAACAATGACATTATATATAGTGTCCACCTATTATGGTTCCTCTAGCTCACCCTTCCTACACACTTGAGAGTCTGACCTGTGCATCTTATCCAGTCTCTTTGAAACCCTCCGACAAAATCCCAAATCCAAATAGTCCTCCAACTAAACTAAATTATCTTCCTCATCCTTCCCAAAATCATTAGAATCTGGACCATGCAACTCAACCTTCTTTTTGGTTTCCTGCCACTGAGACCTAATCTTTTTCTGCATAGAAACATCCTCTCCAGTCAATGACTCACCAGAATCCATTCCATGAATGACTAGTTTCTTGGCATGATCCTTCTTCTTCAATGTCCCCTTCTTCCTCTTTTTTGGTGGGAGAGTTAGCAGGGGATGAGGATACTGTAATAGTGTTTTTATCATCCACCTTCCACTCTTCATCCCCATCACCATCAGTATCCAAACCAGTAGAAAAGGAATCAACACTAATTGTCCTCTCTTTTCCCTTGAAAAAATTGGATAGAGTGTTAGCTCTCACATGCTCCATGATGAGCAATATGATCCCTTCATGGAGCATAGGAGTCAAACAATTTTTGAGGTGGGCATAGACTAAAACCTCCAAAGAGGATAGAAGAAAAAGCATAAATGGAACATACAAATTATGTTTGAATTGATTAAGTAGAGTGAAATGATACCCTAGATAGCAAAAAACCAACCATTGAGGGTTATATACCTCATTATAACTTCTACAACATTAGCCCAAATGTGCTTAAGCAAAAGAGGGTCATAGCCCCAAGAGGGAAGTTTTACCAGGTCATCTTTCGCATTACCCTTAAAGAATTGATACATTGCATCTTCATTACTTTTCCTTTCTTTGTAGAATTTGTGCCCATATGTCAATAAGCCAGTAATGAAGGCAATAAAGTCTTTAGTGATGTTAAACTCAATCTCGTCCACCTTCAAGCACCTATTATGCCAGCAGCGAAAAAATTTAATAGAGGCTTCATGGTCAAAACCATGAAGCCTCTCAAAATAAGGCATGAAATGCTCATGTTCTAGAATCTACCAAACTTTGTGTTTATTCTTCCATTTGTCACAAGAGATGGGTTCGAGTTTACTCCTATCCCTGGCCATTTTAGTAATACAAAAAAATAGTAGAAACTAGAGCCCAACAACACTATTTAAAATGCAAATGACCATAAGAATGGGCCAAATTCAACCCATAAAGCATCTGGCATGCAAGGGAGAGATAATTACTTGATCACCCCTATCAAAAACTCAAGTCTAGCTTCCATCTCGTAATAATAGTTTAGCACTCTTGGGAAGGGATGAGTACTCTGCCCATGCCTTAAAATTAATAATTTTGATAGCCTCATTTGCAAAGAAATCTACTAGGGAATTTCCTTCCCTGTAAGTATGAGAGACACAGGTTTCTTCGAATAGCCTCAACATCATGATAAATCATTAATGAGTGACTCAATTGTGCAAATCGGATTCTAAATGACATTCAAACACTTGAAAATGTTGAGGGAGTCACCCTCAACTCACACTTTAGAAACAAACCTTTCCAACATAGCTTTGATGTTGATGTAAGTAGCTTCAGTCTCAGGGCGATGATTGGTTGACTCCTATAGTTGATTTTTATAGATATGTGACATTAATTTCTTACAAATGTATTGATGAGATATTGATACCAATAGTTCCATTACTCAAGTAGTACTAATTTAAAACATTAAATAATTAGATACTTCCTCGCCCTCTTTCTCAGGTAGGGCTACATCATAAAATTACCTAGAATTAATTAGGTTTACCATTACTTAATAATCCCCATAATTACCTCTTAGGTCAAAGGGGTTAACAATATGTGACTTTACAAGGAGGAATTTAACTTAGGTCTATATTTCCCTCCCTTTCCTTTAATATGATTATTATTTCTACACATTAGCTCACGCCATATTAGTAAGGTTAGATCATAATAATAAATTCAATATTGGCTAGTCTACTCCCCATGATTTTATTTATTGATAATTCATCCAACTGTTCATTTTAAATTTTAGTACATAAATTTAAATCTACCTTTAAGGAGAATAATACCACCATTTGAAAGCATCACATACATACATACTCTTCTTAATTCATCTTTACCTAACTATTCATTATTTTTTATTACTACTCAAATAGATGTAGAATATTTTTTACTCACCTCTTTCACACACCTATGGTCTTACCTTAGTTTGATTGATGTTTCATCCATGCGCACCAAGTTGTAGTCATCCAACCTTCACATTCCATCACTTGTAAGTTGTAGAATCCTTTCTTACTCACTATTGGTATCCACTTTAGGGGACATGAAACTCATTAGTAATTTATCAAATTAAATCCTAATATAATATCATCTCTCATATTTGTGTTTAATTAGATAACCCATGGTAACTTGTCCCCTAAGTTACAATCATTTTTTCCATAATACATTAGCTCTAGCTAGACTAAATAATCCCTATTGAATAACACCAATAATCATCATAATTCTATAATATTTGTTTTGAGAAGTTAGATATTTAAAATAGGGCTATTGAAATTAGATATCAATTCTCAATTATAAAACATGCCATAAGATACAAGGGTTTCCTATTCCTTACTCGAAGCAATTCATAATTCAATATAAAATTCCCTTTTGTTATTTAAATGCATTCATGTTTTGGTGCATTAAAGGATAAGAGTTTACCCTAGGGTTTATTTATGCAATTTCAATGATGACAACACATAAGTACTTTGTTTATCATTTCCAATCTAACTCACTAGAAATTAATGGAACAAACTTACAAATTTTAGGGTTGTATTAGTTACCCACAAGGTGGGGCCTTATATCCCCCTCCCCTTAGATTGGACTTCCTCCTAGAAGTCCTCCATTTCTAGAATCTAACCATAAGCACACATTAGAGATCAACCATCAAACTATCAGAAATCAACTAATCACTTTACTTTCTTGATGAAATAAATCAACCATCAAACTATAAGCACACATTAGAGACACCACTTTCATGAATTAAACACCCGAATACTTAGAACAAAATTGCTCACAATAGAGAATTTATCTTTTATTCTCTCAATATAAGAAATTTTAACCACCATTCATGTAGTTATAAGTTATTTACAATGTAACCAACTTCAATTAAATTACACGAGAATATATCAAAATAAATTAGCATCCTTTGATACACTACAAAATCCCTTTGCACCATAAACATCAATCATGATGTTAGAAAATATTTATTTTCCAATGTCAAATCATGTCTCAAAGAATATTAGCTCTACATTATTTGTTACTATCTTTCTCACATAGTTCACATGTATACCACATCACATTTATTTGCAAATTTACATATACATCACAATAGTTACACATTACTTACACCATAAGGTTCACACAATGGGGTTTAAAAGGATGAACATGCATAGATATCATAACCATAAGGAAAGATGGTCGCGAGACCCCTTCTTTAAGGACCCTGTTACCTGTAGGTCTATTATATATCATATGCCTTCAAATTTTATCTTCCTCAATCTTCAATCTTTTAATTTTTTCCTAAGTCTAAATTTTTTTCCTTCATTCTAGTCTCGGTCACAGGTTCCTCTAAAGTTCCTAACCTCTTGTCACACATTTTATGAGTTTTGAAACCTAAGTTGTTGGCACTATGTGTTTTTAACTTTGTAGTTGGGTTTTTGTTTTTCCTAACTTCTCGACAGCCCGACTTGTCCTTTAAGTGGTGTCAAGTAAGTTAGTTTATTGTGAAGTTGGGGATTCAAAAGTTTTCATAACTTTGTAACTCCTGACTTTAGGTTGTAAAGTTTCAGTTTTTCGCGACAAGGTAATATGTTGTGCACCCACATATTTTTAGTTACCGCCAATGCATTTAATGAGGCATATAGTACAACCTGGAGATGTCTTATCAAGGATTTTTGTAAGGCACATAAATCTTAGGGTTTTCTTTACCAAGGATTTAAATAAAGCACCATATTAATTCATCACTAAATGAACACCCTATCATTTACAAAACTTAAGGTGCTGAAAATTTATTTGGTTGAGCTTGCAATAGAACCTCTATCATCTACAATTATTTCTTCAGGAATACAAGTGTTTTTCTTTGTACTGTGAGCTCATGCAGTCTAGAATAAAAAACTGTTGGCTCAGCATGAGAGACACAGAGCTAGGATCTTTTAAGTTGGAAGAATTATGGGCATGCCTAGAAAGTGATAAGAGTTCTATTGATGGGAAATTATCAGAAAGTTGATTATCTCATGCCGAGGGTTTTCTAGAAGCAATTCTCAGTGTGGACTTAATAGGTGCATGTGCAAGAAGATAGATTCCTGAGAAACAGGAAATCAAGGCCGTAGACGAGACCGTTGTTGCTTAACATACATTATAGCTAGTCAAAGGTCATTTTGGCCAAGATTGAAACCATAGATACCCCCAACTTCTAGCATGCCTGTGTATAAGTGCTACCCGCAATTTACTAAGCAAGCCAGAATGGGAAATTTTTCCCTTATTAATGATGCATTTTTAATGGAAGCTATAAGGAAATTAGATGGGAATCTTGAAGTGTGTTTTTCTACTAAACCAATGTCTCTAGTGTCAGAATTTGGAATTTTTTATATTCATTTTGATAGATTTTCCTATTTGAGGATAGGTGGTTTTGAAAAAGCCCCACTGAAATTACCCAAATATCCTGAAGATTTTCTAGTGTTCTTGGAATTTTGTAGACAAATGGCTATTGTGAATGTGAAATAATTGAATATGGGGAAACTGGGGTATCCTTTCCCATTGACAACTCCATATTTCACATGCAAAAGTAATCAAATGGCCAAATGTGTTGAAGGCCTTCTTAAAGAATATAATCTCTAGCATTTATTCATGAGGGCTAATTTTGACAGCAAGGGTTTTGTTAAGTGGAATTTATATGGAGGAAATTCATATCAACATTAGCATGCTATTGAGGACTTCTGGGAGGATTGCATTGATGAAAATGAAGTCCTAAAAAGAGATTACATGAGATTAACCCTTGAATAGATACAAGATTTTGGTCTACCTTTCAAGATTATGGAGGGTATAGTTGATGATTTGGTGGTCATTGACCCCGAATATGAGAATTTGTCTCATAAGTCACATCCCAAGGTTGACTAGAATGAAAATGAAGTTTTGGATACGAACATACGGGCTGCCCCTGTCATGAAAAGAACTCAAGATTGGCTGGAAGGAAAATGGCGACAAGTGGCAGGTTCTACTCAGGAACCAAAGTCTTCACAAAAAAATGAACAAGGTTCTTCTCAAAATATTATAGTTTGTATATCCTCAGGGATAATGGCTACAAGATCTTCCAATGAAAATTCATAGTTTGGAGGTGATGGAGAGAAACTAGAAGAGGTAGTTAAGCTAAAATCTATGTGTAAGCAAGATAGTCCATCTACTCCTACTCCTAAAAAGAAGGATAGTCAAACAAAACCTATGTTTGAGGATCTGGATGCTATTTTCGAGCATATTGTTAAGGATAATACTTTCACTCCATTGTATGAGGTGCTCTCTTCCCCAGTGGAAAACATGCCTATTACTCCTAGTGAGACTAGAGAAAACACTCTAGAGAATAAGAATTATGCTTTGATTGAGACTTCTCTAGTATGGTTGAGGAAAGCAGTAGAGAAGAAGAGGAAATAAACTCCTAAAACAATAGTTGGAGTAGATACAATTACAAAGCTACTCCAAAATTCTTCAAGACCAAAGAAAGCTCAGAAGATGTCAAGGATATTGACTAATCCTAATTATGGTCATCAGGTGTAGGAAAATGTTGATCCCATAAAATATCTAAATGAAAATGAGATAACAATAACTAATTATAAGGTCACACATGTTGATATGGGACCCCAGACACTTGCAGGCGATATATATCATGTTGAATATTCAGTCAATGCTTTGATCAAACGAGTAAAAGAAGAAAGGAAGGAAAAAGTGGTATTGTAGTCCTAGGTTCTTGATTTGAAGAACTTTATTTCTTCTATAGTACCTTCCTCTATATCTAGTGAAGCCTCAAGTTCTCAAGCAAGAATGATTGCTGAGTCCACAATGCAATTAATTAGAAAGAATCTAAGCTATTCTAAAAATGTTAGTGAATGGATTGATGATATGCTTGAAGAAAATAGATTCTTTATCAGTAAGTCTACTTTTCTACACTCAAATGGTTGAAAAAAGGAAGGAGTTGATAGCAGAACTACAAAAAATCCAAATAGACCATACTAGTCTCTATGTGCTCTCATAGGAGATTAAAGAATTAATTTCCATGGATCATATGAAACTGGTCAATGAACAAATTGTAGGTGTATACACATAAAAATGGTCATGTCTATAATACTGACAATTAATTAAATATTTATTATTTAATTAATTTATCTAAAAGTCCTCTACATATGATTAAATTTAATTAATTGTATTGTATTGTTCATTCATCTTATTCTTTCTTCATGATTAAATAAATTTATTTTATTTAATTATTTTCATACGTCCACTTAATTAATTAAATAAATACATTTTATTTATTTAAATTAATTATCATTGTTCGAATTTAAATTAAATCTTTTGATTTAATTAAGTTTAAATATTTCTCTTTCTTCTATTTTTAATTCTTCTTCTAAATTAATTAAATATTTCATTTAATTAATTTCATAAAAGTGGTTTAATTAAATAAACCTTATTTAATTAAATATCTTTTGCTTTCTTTCTAAATCACAATTAGATATTTTATTTAATTGTAAAATTTTTTGAAATCTTCTCATATCATAATTAAATATTTTATTTAAATATGAGATCTTCTGCTTTTTTTCAAAAATCTTGATTAAAGCTTTCTTCTTATCACAAAACTTTCTTCTGCTTTCAAAAGCTTAATTTATTTAATTAAGAAAAACGCTGAATCTCCTCCACAAATAAATAATTGAATTTTTAATTCATTATTTATCAGCTTTTAAATCTTTCTTTTATTCTTTTAAAGAAAGATGATTTTTTATCTTCTTATCTTCTTCTCTGTCATAAAAATAGAAAAATCTTGTTTTCAAGTTTTCTTCTATTTTCTCTTCAGTTTCATCCTTCTTCAACCATTCGATCTGTCAGGAATTATCACAACCATCAATCAAGACAGTCAATCATAATCATTCGAAAAACTCTATAAATACCTGTGTGAATCCAAGCATTGATAATCGGCAATTAATTAGAGTTCATGCATTTAATTCATTTAGTATTCTCATATCATAGCATCATGTTTACTTCAAGCATATTAGTTCAATTCAATATCATAGTTTAATCTTGCATCATGCATCACATTTAAAATCTCGTTCTTTAGGAAGACATTTTGTTGAGCCTAGCCTACAAATCTGAGAGCAAAAGCTGGAATCAACAAAAACACTGAAGATAGAGGACAATAGGACGATAATTGAAGCAGAATACTGAGTTTGCATTTATTTACTTTTTATGTTTTGTTTTGATACAATGTCTTATTGGTGTGCTTGAATAGTATTTATTTTAATTCATTATGCATATTATTTTCGATCACACATTTCTGGCGCCCACCGTGGGGCCTATGCCCCCATTTTAGACTTCTTTCTTGCAGGTCTTCTTGCAAGTTTTCTGGCAGGTTTTCTGGCATCTGGGAGCGCATCTGGGAGATCCAATTTTTTTTCATTTTACAAGTACTTCGGCGCATCTGAAGACTGTTTCGACGCATCTGGGAATTTTTGAAGAGCATATAGGAAATAGAATGGCGCATATGGGCATTTCTGCAGAGCATATAGGAGTTTAATTACCGCATATAGGACATCATTAAGTGCATTCAAATCTGTTTCGAAAAAATTAAAAAAAAAAAATTGCATTTTAGTTTAGCGCATTTAGGTTCTGTTTTTGCACAATTAAGTTCTGTTATTGCACATTTTTAGGTTCTGTTATTGCACATCTGAATTCTGTTCTTGCGCATATAGTTATTGTTTTCACGCATCTGGGTAACAGGGTTGCACATATTGGTTCTGTTTTCGCACATCTGGGTAACAGAGTTGCGCATCTGGGTTGTAACAGAGATTCTGAGTCTGATGCCTTCCGCAGACAGAATTTCTTTCCATTTTCTTGCTAGATTTAAAATGAATCAATCTAGGGTAGCCACCACATCTTTATCATGCAGTTAAAATGAACCCAATGTCTATTGTGAAGCAAAATCTTCACTTATATTAAATCATTTTTTATTTTGGTGCACCTAAAATGAATCTGTCTACTCTTTTTGACTGTGTTTGAAAGTGGTAGGTGATTATGCTCTCACCCTGTGCAAACTAGGTGATCAAAAAACCAGACCCACTTTTCCCTGTGTAACCTTGACTTGATAATCGAAGTATCCTCTCCCCTTGCGCACTTGTGCGATCTTGGGTGCAAGAGAAACGGTTATTGACTCTAGAAATTGGGCCTGCCTAGGGATTTCATCACCTCAACGCGACTCAAACCAACAACGGAGCTAAGGCAAAGCTACCCCCAACCGGTATATAAATTTAAATCTTAAGGGAAAACCTAAGGTTGTTTGTACGGATGTGTCATACGGATGGAGTTGTACTCCCTTAAACCCTGTTGAGCTTAACCTCTTCAAGCTGGAGTGCCACCTTAATGATGATTAATCTCTTGCCCCATGTATGTCCACTCAAATGGGGGTCCCGAACTAAAAACTCTTGTGTAGTAAGCCAAAATCCTTCTATTTGCTAGCGCAGCACCGGTCGGTGTGAAGGCATCCACACTTTCGCAGTTTGTAGTAGAGGTGATCAGCTCGCCATGGGAGTTTCATGGGGGTTGGAAGCTTGGTTGGCCTGAGAAGAGAGTGCACTTAAGGGGAGCCCGTGCAGCCAAGCTTCTGAATTCACATGCTACAGATATGCGTTACGTGGAATCTAGCGGATATTGTCCTGGCCTAACCTAGGTTGTGCTTGTCTTATTCTGTGCTTGGTTATGATCAACTTAAATCAGACTGTTTGTTGTGCTTTCAAAAACATTAATTCAGATAAAGGATCATCCAAAATGAACATGAAAAACTTCAGCTAAAAATTTTCAAAACTGGTCAAAAACTGTCTTTGAAACTGTTTTAGCGCATCTAGGAAAAACTGTAGCGCATATACAATCTGTTCTGGCGCATCAACTTCCTGGTTCAGCGCATCTGAGTAATCTTCCAGCACATTTAGGGACTGTTTTAGCGCATATACTTCTTGGTTTAGCACATCTAAGCTCTGTTTCTGTGCATTCAAGGTGTTCTGCAGTGCATTTGACTCTTTCTCCAGTGCATATGCCTCTTTTTGCAACGCATTTGGGGAACAGAATAGCGCTTTTAGGTTTCTGTCAAATTTTATAGACCCAAATTTCTGACATTTCTCTCCCATGTTGAGGAAGTGGAAATCAACCAAGTTCGTCAAGAAATCGGTCTCCAATAGGATCAAGAAACCCAAAATGAGCTTTAGTTACAAAGAAACCTTAGACTGGGGAGAATTTTTGTATAAGAGTCGACACGTCTTGCTCCATTATCACAAATTTCTCCATAGATACCAAGACTACATTAGAGGATTCACTGACAATTACACTATAGAACCTTTAGCTACTCAAGCTTATTATCAAAGATTAGCGTTATCTCAACATCACAATCTTAATCAACCTCTTGAGTTCGAGAATATACCACAACCTTCGATTGAATATTCAACACATCCTAGTCAAATCCTTCAGTGACCTTTTTGATCATATCATAAGATTCCTTTCATATGCCTATTTTTACAAGATCTCAATACAACAAAATAGGAGAAGAGTCTCAACGAGAGAGTCCTACCCATAACATTCAAGAAGAAGGTGAACATGGTAATCCTCATTTTAGTGTGAATCACAATCCTCTTTTCAGTGACGACAATATGGCTGATAGAGAGGAAAATCCATCTCATAAGTACAAAGACATGAACAAAACTCCCGTAGATAGTGACAATGAGCAAGAGGAAGAACTTCACATTAGAGAGGTTGAACAAGACCCCAAGTTTCTTAAAGCCATAGAAAAGATCCTGCAACTTGACAAAGAAAAGTATTTTCTCTTCCTAGCCGATCAAGGAGCTAAACTGCCTAAGGATTTTGATACTGAGAAATTAAAGAGCAAAGAGGAAGAAACATCCCCATCTGATCTTACTGCTCTTACTCAACAATTTAAGGCACTCCAAGGACAAATCAAAGAGTTATAAGGGGGAACCACAACAAAGAAATACACTCTTGATGACATATGTCCTTATCCTTTTGATAGAAATCTCAATATGATTCCATTTCCTAAACATTGTGAAATTCCCAAATTTGATCGTTATAATGGGAAATCGGATCCAATTGACTACGTTAGAGACTTCTGAAACATGACTTTAGAGTTTGCACATGAAGACACTTACTTACTGCAATTATTCCCTCAGAGCCTTGGAGTTAATTCTATGGAATGGTTATCTAAGATTACACCTCTTGTTCAAACATTTGAGGAATTGATCAATTTGTTCATAACACAATACACCTACAACATCCAACACCAAATCACCATGATTGATCTTTGCAAAGTTGCACAAAAACCTGGTGAACCCTTCACTACCTTTCTTCAAAGATGGAGAAGAATGTTCGCTAAGTATCCACGTCATGTTCCTGAAAAGGAAAAAATGGTTACTTTCATCAATAGCCTAAACTCAAAAATGAGCTATCACTTAAATCTACATTGTCCACCCTCCTTTGAGAAATTGATTGAGGATTCCATCACCATCGAAAGTGCTTTGGTCAAAAGAGGGACAATAAAACTTGATAGGGACAACCCTAGCTCATCTAACCATTGCAACAATCAAGACAAGTCTAAGTTTTGGACTCGCAACAAAAACATTGTAAACGATGGTGTTGTAGATGCAAATCATGTCACGTCTAAGCCGTTTGTTTTGAGTACACCAAATACTACTCGTAACAATAATTACAACAATGTCAATTCAGTCGCGAATCAAGGAAACAATCTTCCCCCTCCAACGAACAACAATCAGGGGACTGTCAACAACCAAAACTACCGTGGAAACAACAACAACAACACCTTAGGGAATACCTCAAACACGAACCCACAATGCTTTTCATTCTTCTCTAATAAGAGAACTTTCACTCCACTAGGAAAATCCTTGGAATCTTCTTTCAAAGAGGTTATGGAAAAAAATGTCCTTACTTTTCCACCTCAACGCAATTATGAACCTAGTATAAAACCTCCATCATGGAATGAAGCTTATTATTGTGATTATCATAGGTGCAGAGGTCATCATACAAACAACTGTCAAGCTTTGAAGCATGCTCTTCAAGACCTAATTGACAAAGGCATTATCACAGTAGAAGGACAACAAAAATCCAATGAAGATCACCAAGCATTTCGCAACCCTCTACCAAATTATCAAAAGGGAGAGTCTTCTGACAAAAATGTGAATCAAATCAATGACACTGTAATCCGTCACCTCTACACGGATGATGAGCGAATCAATGTTATAAAAATCAAGGAGCAGATAGACAATAGACAAGTTAATGTCACAACGAGAGCACAAGCTAAAGTTGTCTTGAAAGGTGTTGCTTCAAAATCCACATGACTTAGTTAACCAACTTCGAAAAAATTCGGCCCAAATTTCCATTTTAGAACTCCTAAAGATTTCTCCTGCACATAAGGAAATTTTAGACAAGGCCCTTTTTGAAACAACTGTATCCATGGATTTGGATGTGAACCGATTTCAAGCCATGGTAGGTCATGATCCACAAGTTCCGTGTAAAACGTGTCCTAATAGATGGAGGGGCTGGTTTGAATATATGTACCTTGAAGTTAGTCCAAGCTTTAGGATTTTCTGAGGACTCCATTGATCCTAGAAGAAAGATTACTATTAAAGCCTATGATGATGAGGAAAGAATGTCTAAAGGTCTAATCATGCTACCAATCAGAGTGGGACCTGTTATCAAAAATACCTTTTGTCAAGTATTAGAACGGGATCTGGCATATAACATCTTGCTGGGTCGTCCTTGGATCCATGAAATGCAAGCTGTTCCATCCACGTACCATCAATGTCTTAAGTTTCCATATGACGGATAGGAAATCACTATATCAGTTGATAATTCAAACACCCAAACTTGTGCTAACATCAAAGCTAGTCAGGATACTTTGGTTCCAAACAATCGAGAAGCGCTTGCTAATACTTCTCCTAAGAATGATACACAAATCAGTCAATTAGCCAAAAGCTTTGATAAGAAACTGCAGTTCAAGGAAAGTGGAGTTGGGGAATATTCTCTCTATCTTGCTAATCTACTTACATCACCTCGATCACATGGACAACCTTCTATTACACAACAACAGATATCAGTAGCATCAACATCAGCACAACAACAATCAGAACCAACTACCAAGTTCAATGGACAATTTATCAAAGAAAATTTCCCTCTGGGGGATCCTGAAGATACAGCAATTCTGAATTGGCTTTATAAGGATGAAGATGAAATAGTTTTAAATGTCACCTTACCAACTGACAGATATGGGAAATGATATTCCATCATGCAAAAGATGGGATATGACAATGGTCCTCTTGGAAAAAGAAAAGAAGGCGTAGTTGAGCCTATCCATCTTCTAGGGCTTGCTGCATATGATAAAACTGGACTAGGCTATGACGCTACCCCATCCAACCAATCACAGGGTAATGTTTTTACACTACAAGAAGGTTTTGATAAGAAAGAGGCATGTTTGGCATCAATCCTGAAGTTCATAGAAAATAACTCTGATACAGATTCTGCTGAATATGAATGGGATACCATCCATGATGATGAATTTTGGAGAGACAAAGAGGTAGATGTCGTACAAAAATATACACCAACTTTAATCAAAGGAGAAGGTTCAGGGTCCCAACCACAAGGATCTGAACTACAAAGCAACTATGAGTCTAGTGATACTGAGTCGGATCTTAATGAACAAGACTATCAGGAGAATAGTACCATCATTGATCTACCTCATGCCTTGGATCCTACCGATAACTCTATTTTGACCCTAACCATCGCCGATTTCACATGACCAAATGAATTGTTACCTTTGATCCATCCTGATCTCATTGACTAGGATCTAACTGAACCTCTTGACTTGCCTATTTTTCCAAATGACAAAGCTATCATAAACTTTATTTCCGTAGATGATATAAATGATTGTTCCACTAGCGATTTTCAGTATGAAGTCTTTAATCAGGAGAGTGTCAAGTCTCCTAGCTGCAAAAATGAAAATAAAGAAAAATGATCTAGTGGTGAAAACCAGAATCTGGCAGTACTAGATCAAATAAAAGATAAAATAAAGAGCATATCAGATGGTGAAAACCTTTTCAAGGCACTAGCTGATGGGAAACTTGACACTCTCCCAGAGCACTATCATGAGAGATTTCCCATCTTGGTAAAGCCTACAAAGGAAATCAATATTGCAGCTACAAATAATCCAAGGATTCTACAGGTAGCTGAATCAATGACAGATAAAGAAATCCCAAAGTTCATAAACTTTCTCAAAGAAAATCAGGTCAATTTTGCTTGGTCATATGTGGACATGCCAGGTCTAGATCCTGATCTCATAATGCATCATTTGTCTATTAAACCAGGAGTTAAACCAGTGAAACAAAAACTCAGAAAGATGCATCCTCATGTTGCACTGCTAGTTAAAGAAGAACTCAAGAAACTCCTAGATGCAGGATTTATAAGATCAATTGCCCATATCGGATTTCCACACAACCCAAGAGTGTCCTGATAGTTCCAGATTAGAGGTAATCGATTTCAAAGATCTTAACAAAGCCTACCCTAAGGATGACTTTCCGCTTCCAAGCATTGACACTATAGTTGATTTAACAGCTGGCCATGCTATGTATTCATTAATGGATGGTTTCTCTGGTTACAACCAAATCAAGATCGCACTAGAAGACCAAGAGAAAACAACTTTCACTTGTCTGTGGGGAACGTACTGTTGGAATGTCATGCCTTTCGGTCTAAAGAATGTTGGGGCTACTTATCAAAGAGCTATGACTACGATCTTTCATGACATGATGCACACATTCATGGAAGATTATGTGGATGACATATTGGAAAAATCATACACTAGAGAAGGACACCTGGAGATACTGTCAAAAATATTTACCAGATTGGAAAACTTCAAAGTTCACCTAAATCCTAAGAAATGTGTTTTTGGGGTCACATCTGGAAAACTTTTAGGATATATAGTTTCAGAAAAGGGAATTGAAGTAGATCCTGCTAAAGTTCAGGCAATCATGGAGATGCCTCCCCCAAAGAACATCAATCAATTGAGATCATTACAAGGGCAACTTCAGTCCATCAGAAGATTCATTTTGCAATTGGCTGACAAAAGTCTACCATTCACACATCTCCTCGTGATAAGAATGTTCCTTTTTAGGGATGTAGATGACAAATGTGAAAATGGCATTTCAACAAATCAAGTGACTGGAAGGAACCCACCAGTCAGTACCACCAAATCCGTGATAAACCATTGATTCCCAGATAATACCGCAACTAAGACATCCTTAGCATATTAGTACAAGAAGTAACGTAGAAGGTGCGGAACGTGGAATCTATTACATCAGCAGAACACTAACAAGTCATGAACTCAACTATACTTTCATTGAGAAGGCTTGTTTAGCAGTAGTATTTGCTTCACAAAAATTTTGACATTACATGCTAACTCATACAA
The DNA here is from genome assembly GCA_007258455.2 of Sequoia sempervirens. Lineage (NCBI taxonomy): Eukaryota > Viridiplantae > Streptophyta > Pinopsida > Cupressales > Cupressaceae > Sequoia > Sequoia sempervirens. The sequence goes on along the minus strand of VDFB02270651.1, from coordinate 255,094,930 downwards.
TCAATCTTATTTCAAAAATTAATCCACTCAAGTACCTACTCAGTAAAGCATCACTAACAGGAAGGTTAGCAAAATGGGTTATGATTTTGAGTGAGTTTGACATCCACTACATTGATCGCAAAGCAATCAAGGGACAAGTTATTGCTGATCAACTAGCAGACACTCCTCTACAAATAGAGCACCCCTTACACATTGAATTTCCAGATGCTGATGTTTTCACTGCAGAATCTAAGCAGCTATGGTCCTTATACTTTGATGGTTCTTTCACTCAACATGGATCGGGGGCAGGCATTCTCTTTGTCACCCCTCAACGACATACCATTCCTCGGTCATATAGGCTAATGTTTCCATGCACCAATAACATAGCCAAATATGAAGCACTAATCACTGGACTAAAGAAAGCATTGGAATGGAGGATTACCGAGCTACAAGTTTATGGTGACTCACAGTTAGTCATTAACCAAATCAATGATGATTATCAGACTAAAGATGATAAATTGTTGCCATACAAGAAGATGGTCGATGACTTCAAGAAGTACTTTGTGGACATCCAGTTCACACAAATTCCAAGGCTCGATAACAAAGCAGCTGACGCTATGGCTACGATCGCATCATTGGTACAACTCCCAGAAAAATAGACTCGCTATGAATTTCTGGTGGAACAATTATTTACACCTGCTTATGACACACCCGAAAGCCAAGTTATCTACCATTTGGTAGGATCCGATTCACCCTGGTATGGTAAGATTTATGCCTACCTAAAAGATGACATTTTACCACCTAACTTATCCCGTAACCAAAAATTTAACTTTATCCTACAATACCTCATGCAGGCCCTTATATGATACCCCTTATCACCTTGGTCTTGATGAAAATTTTACTGATGTCTTGAAATCCTGATGAACTGGCCAAAGCTTTCATGTAAGAAGTTCATGGGGGTATTTGTGGTACTCATTCGAGTGGACTAACCTTATCCAAGAAATTGATTAGAATGGGTTACTACTGGCCTACAATGGAGAGGGAATCATTCACTTTTGTTAAAACATGCCCAAAATGTCAGATTCATGGGAATCTTATTCATGCTCCTGCATTGCACCCCATTCATGCTCACACCAACCGCCATATTTTCTAATAAGTTAGATCTAGGAAAATTCATCCCCATCCCTCCTCAAAATGGGCATAAGTCTATCATCTCAAGGATGCAATATTTCTTACTATGGACACTGAGGCAGTAGTACCTCTATCTAGTCACCTGAAAACAAATTTCTTATCCTTCATACTCAACTACTATTTGTTGATATGGTATTCAATGCCATTATTACGTATAATGGTCAATCTTTTTCAAGAATCAGGATGTTGATGAACTTTGTGAAAGATTCCATATTCAGCATAGATATTCAACACCTTACTATCCACAAGGGAATGGCCAAGCAGAGGCCTCAAACAAGACTATACTAAAGATTTTGAAGAAGACCGTCAATGATTCAGGGAAAGATTGGCATGTTCAACTCAATCCCGCCTTGTGGGCTTACAGAACTAGTGTCCAAACACCAATAGGAGCAACACCTTTTTCCCTTGTCTATGGAGCAGAAGCCATATTGCCTTTAGAGGTTGAAATACCATCACTAAGAGTATCACTGAAAGGTCTCATAACAGATGATGAATACAAATTTTCTTGACTACAAGAGTTAGAACTTCTAGATGAAAAGAGATAGAGAGCAGCTGACCATTTGAAAGCATACCAACAGATGATGTCTCGCAGCTATAATCACAAAGTAAAGCCACATACCTTTCAAGTGGGTGATCTAGTTCTGAAAGAGAACCCACGCAATCAACAAGACAGAGAAAAGAAAGGAAATTTTGAACCAAATTGGCTAGGCCCTTACGTGGTTATTGTAGTGTACAGTTCGGGAGCATACAAGTTATCAACGCTAGAAGGAGACCTGTTTGATGAACCCATCAATAGCATGCATCTCAAGAAATATTATGTTTAAATCAGCTATCATCATCCAGAAAAAGTCCTGAAGAAATACAAAAACAGCAGAAAAAGTCCTGAAGAAATACAAAAACAGGCAGTCTATTGAAAGAAAAATTCAAAAAAATTCAAAAAAATGTCATAGGGTGAAAACATCTAGCAAACAGGCAGTCTATTCACAGAAAAATACAAAAAAAATCAAAAAGAATTTAGAAAAATGCAATAAAAATAGATAGTGAAAATCTGGCAAACAGACGCTATCTGTACCTCTCCATCTATTAGTTCTTGTTTTGCACTTTGGCTTTTTAGCTTTCCTTTTTCCGCATCTTTTTCACATCTTAGGGTTATTATCGCATCATCCTGCTGTCATTTACCTAGAGTGATAAAACGTCTTACCATGGCTTGATCATTGTACATATTCCTTTTCGTAAGTTGTATCAATAAACGGGGAAAACACTCAACTGGGCACTCAACTGGGGGCACTTAACTTTCATAGCATGCTAAGACAGCTGAACAATGTCATAAGATCCAATCATGCAAACAAACAACCAACTCACGCAAAACTTTATCCGATCATGAAATACTTTTCAGCAGATATCCTATCATTGTCTATTGGATGATCCAAAAATCTGAATAATGTATGAAATAACAGTATTACACTTTGAACAAAGGTTGCTTTATTTTCGATATCATTACTCTGGAGCACACTCGATGATGTGCTGAACTAGAGTGGCAAGGAACGAGAATGATTTTTCTTTGTCTGCTGTTTTGAGGTTAACAGTCAATCTGATGCAAATATGTCACAAGACATGATGAACAAAGCAATATCATCAATGACAGTTCCACATTTGCATCAGAAGGGTGGTTAATCTTTGTCTTTTTATGCAAGAAATGCTCAGGTCATCTTGGTTCAATTATACCTCAATGCTTGTGTTTGCTTGCTATATCAAAAATCATGAAAGTTGTACTCAGGTCATCATTGGCGCTAATTCCCCCTCTAATGCTTGTACATACTTCCAACATTTTAAATGCTCTATGATGATTCAAGAAGGCTTATAACAGGCTCAACAAATTGGTTAATTTCATTTAGTTGCATATTTGTTAGAACATTGTATATATCTGCATATTGGATTCACACCAATGTTTTCAAAGGCTGAATGAAAACATTGACGGTTGTCATGTAGTTTTGAACTCTTTGTGGAGGACATTTGGACATCTCATTCATTCATATCATTTTATCATTATCATTACCATTCTCATTTCTCCTTCATTCATTTTATCATGTCATTCATTTTTCATTCTCATTTATCATTTCTCATTATCATTTCTCATTCGTTATCATTTATCATGTCCCATTTCATTCATTTATCATTATCATTCATCATTATCATTTATCATTATCATTCATCATTTTTCATTATCATTTATCATTTCTCAGTTATCATTTCATCACCATCATTTATCATTATCATTTTTCTCATTCATTCATTTTATCATTATCATTTATCATTATCATTATCATTTATCATTATTATTTCTATTATTAGATCCTTATCTCATATCATTTCATTACCATTGTTTTCATAACATTATCATTTCTTATTCATTCATCATTTCATATCATTGATCATTTCTCAATTACTGTTATCATTACTTTTTTCTTTCATATCTTTATCATTTATAATCCCATTATCGTTTCATCATTTATCATTTGTTATTATTTATCATCATCATCTCATATCATT
>VDFB02270651.1:255071084-255091110 GCA_007258455.2 Sequoia sempervirens | reverse complement strand
ACTTAATTAACATAATTAAGGTAAAACCTTTACTCTAACACCCCCCTTAAGATGAGCAAGAGTGCAGCTACAAACTTGTGTAAGAAAGCAAAGGTAACTACAATGCATGAAAGCAAACAAGGGTCCCGACAACTAGGCTTGATCAGGTACCTAAATACAACAAAATCTCTGTAAAGTGGAGAAATAGAGAAACCTAATGGGAAAAACTCTACTCCAAAAAGAGATGAAAAACAAGAGTGAAAGAAGAAGAGAGATAGAAGGAGGACTCAACATGACCCCCCAAGAACTGCTTCTATCACACAAGTACAAAATATGTTCCCCCATAGGAGAGAGAGAAAGAGACTAGAAGGCCCCCCACAATGAAGAAACTCATGTCACAATGGTGGATGCCTGATGTAGAATCCAAAAGGGGATCTTGAAGCGGAAAATAATATTCCTACCCTTGGTAAGAAATGGATCCAAAGGACGATGTCGAAGAAACCTTGTGAAGAGTGATGAACCAATATGTCTCAAGATGTGTGCCATGATAGGATGTTGAAGAATCTCTCTATCTAAACTGAAACAAATGATGCCAAATCCAAACTGATGTGAAGACTCCTGAAATGCAACCTCTGAATGCAAGGATAATGGTGGGCATACAGTGATGACCTAACTGTCAAGGTAGAGGAGATGAATATCTCAAAGTAATCCTCCAGATATGCAATATAGGACTCTACAAACAAGGATGATATGCATGCAAGATATGAATCCAAGTTACATCTAGGTTAATAGTCGATTCTTCTTTCAAGAAAATGTGCATTGAAGTGGCACAACCCATTTTAGGAAAAACTATCAAGGAACCTGATGAAAGTGATTTGTCCCTTCGACACATGTAGGTGATATTCACAATTTTTAGGTGTATGTGGCCAATTTAATTCAAAGGACAAAAAAAGAGAAGCAGACAAAGGATCAACTCAAGCAACATGTGCAAATTTTGACCTCGTATCTTAGGTCTATTATGGATACATTCACCTTACTCATATATTCGGCCCCTACTTCTACAATTCCTATTTTTGAAGGAATCATTAGGAAGATAGTTATAAAGAGCATACAAAAATACCAATCATACAAAAAAGTAATCAAAAAATGGGAGGATCAGATGAAAGAGAAAGCTTTGAACTTCATTGAGAAAACTAAAGAAGTTTTTGACAAGGAAAATGTTCAAAAGGAAGAGGTTACCAAATAATGAAAAATAATGAAAGAGGAAGAGACAATATGGAAAGGAATTTTGAAATATCTCTAGGAGATGAATTAGATGAGTGTTGTTGTCTTGATTGCTAAAAGGGTTTTCTCAAATATCAAGGAGAATAAATCTGAAATGTGGTTTTAGAGTGTGGAATGGAAAATTGTAAATATCAATCAAATTCTAACAAAGAAAGAGAATTTTTTAGTGAATTGTGACCAAATAAATTGACAAAATATCAAGATGACCTCATACCACTCAACATTGATACAATGGAATAAGGTGGAATTTAGGATTTGGATATACAAATTATCAAGAATGAATTTGAATATATGATCAATATTGAATTGTTCAACAAACAAGTCTTCAATGTGGACGTGATGAAGAGGTTAAGTAGTAATTTTTCCATTCTTAGTGTGTGTAATGGTCACATACCTAATTATTTCCAAAATTTTAGAAGAAATTCAAAAAAGTCATGATAATTGGAAATTGAGAATGAGCAATGTGATCATTCCCAGGATCATGCTCCTGGCCTAAGTTGTTAAGAAATTCAAAATATTCAAAGAAAAATCTTCCCATCAGAGGTAGCTTGTAGCCCACAAGACTTTTATAGAAGGCATCAAAGCTAATCTAGATGGAAGAAAAAAAGTTTCCCAATAACTCCAATTACACATGTGCTTATTAATTTTCTAATGCATAAGTCACTTATTATGTTTTAATGTTATGTTTTTGTGAAAGTGAATTTTTATCTAATATTTGTAAAGGGTTAGAAAATAGTCCCTCTTCACCCAAAAATTGAGAGATTTCTAACTTAATAAAGTTATTTTATTTCTCTCAAATATTGTAAAGGTAGTTACCAAGGTAGTTATAAATTATTTATGAGTTAGTTACTGAGTAAATCCTATATATTCAATCCCTATGTTATTGTAAATGGACTTTTTGATATTTTTATAAATTTACATAAGGGGATTTTTGGAATTGTGTAATTCTACAAAGTAATAGAAAGCCTTATTGAAGTGCATTCATTGTGTTTTATATGTGTTATCATTATTATTTTTGTATTTTAATTTTATGATGACCTTTGTGATCCTAAATCTTGTTTGTGAATATGAATAGTGAGTCTTTGATGAATCAAATTTGAAACATTCATTTCTTGGTATCATGATTTGAATGTGTTGTTTTTTAAGAATATAAAATCATTATAAAGCTCATATGTGTAGTATCTAATCTTTGTAATGCATTTATTTAAGTTTCTTTTCATTTTCGTTAGTGTAGAAGAGTGGGACCAACCACACCAAGGATTTAGGTCATGAAGAGATGAGAGTGGAGGGCTGCCCTAATCTACCTCAACCTAGACAAGTGTTTTAGGTCAAGGATAGAGAATTAAGAGCACTCTCAAGTGATTTTGTCACTCTACTAACCCAAGAATTTGAATGGGGCTAAATGAGTAAGCTTCTAGAACCCGAACTGTACCTCAGACAACTCTCTAACTGAGGAAAGTAGTGTAGGTCAAGGATGATAGCACAACACGCTAGCGACTCTTTGGGGAACTGGCATTCGTATGGCCAAAAAGTACAAAGGCATAGCAAAAGGAACAAAAAACCTACTAACTACTTAGCGGTTAATCTCTTAAATACTAACTGGAATGAGAATAAATAGAATAAGAAAAGTAATTGGAAAGATGATAAAGGAGATGAAAAAATAAAAGGTGATGAATATTACCTCACGAAGAGTCCAATTTTCTAACAAGCTCCACATCAACCCATACCTACACATAGTTAAGAGAGGAAAAATGTTGGGGATATATAAGGGTTTTCTGTAATCAAACCCCCACTTTGGTGTTTCCACCTCCATGAACAACCAAATAGATTGATATAAAATGCGATAAAAAAAATGGAAAGAAAAGTGACCAATAGTAATAACACTATGCTATGTAAATCAAGAAACAATAACACCTTCTCAATCAAGCCCTCAAGCATGTAGAGGATGATGTGAGTTTTGTAAGGTTGACATTGCTAAAACAACAAAAAAGAAGTCATGTAGGACACCAAGTCACAACTCTAAGGATTGTAGGAGTGTAGCATGAAGTAGAGAAGATGTGTAAAAGATCAAGAAAATTGCTAAGAAGATCAAGCTGGTATGTGAAAATTGTGAAGCAAATGGATTGAATTGCCAAAGAGACTGAACTAGTGTGTAGAAGATGGAATGGAATCAAAAGATATGCATTTGAAGAGGATTTAGGATGGAAATAGTTGTTCTCGGGTCAGCAGGAAGATGTAGAGGCATTACGCTTCATCGCCAATGGAGAATGTAATGTCTTTGTGGATTCCAAAGGCAAGAATCCATTAGGGATGACAACACACCACACATACATCTACACACTACATGTGTTTCTCTGACAAAAATTTCCCCACTAACACAAAATACAAGTGCCAAGTGGATGCATAACAGATAACTGAAGTGGAATTGTTTAGTCGGACTCAATTTTTCTAAATTAGATGGTTTAAGAGGGGAATTTGTGAGAGGGGTGAAAATTCACTCCAATCCATTTTCCCCCCATTTTAGTGAGCATAAGTGTCAATGAGTGTTTGGTAAAGTAGATCGAAGATTTTAGAAACGTATACTTGAGCAGTCAAGGAAGCAAACCACAATCTGGTGAATCTTGAAAGTGCAGGGTAAGCAAATGGCTACACAAGTACTCTCCTACGGAGGATTAATTAAAGGAATTTTTAGATCCTCAGAGCTATGGAGTTGATCAAAGAACACTGACGGCCCTTAGACCAACAATGGACAAATCTTATAGGATGCAAGCACTTCATAGGTCCTCAAACCTGCAAAGAAGGTGCTCCACAGGTAGTATCACCTAAAGGAAGCCTAATGTGAGGGGACTCTGTAGAGTCAAATTGGAAAGAAACTTCACAGGTGGACCTACAAAGCAACATGTTAATCCATAGACAAAACATGCTAGAAATTAAAAAAAAACCATGTAGGAAGATAAGAAAAAAGTCACACAGATAGTCAAAAAGTTGGAGAAGCTTTCAAAGAGATCCCTCGGGAACCCTTCAAAAGAAAAGGGGTCCACTCAAGGGATGCGCTGTTTGAAAGTGTAAGAGTGTTTTTTGAAAATTGATTCAACATCAAGGAATCATTTTTAAAGTTGTTCACTTCATCAAGGAATTTGAAAGGAAGAATTTCCCCTCACAAGGGGAAGGTCAAACTTCACCCGCAGGAGAAGGTGCTTCTTCCTTGAAGGAAGTTTTTTCTAATTCTTTCTTTGCGAACCCATGATGAAGGAAAAATATTTTGCTAGGGGTCCTTGTTGAGGAATGTGATTTTTTGAAAAATATTTTGAAGGGATTTTCAATAAAAGATTCGTTGGGAACCGAATAATTTTTTTGAAAATCAAGGTGACATGATAGCCCCCCTTAGGATGGTACACACTAAACATAAAGGCACGTGAAATGCTAAGGAGAGAAAAGAAAGAATGAAAAAGTGATGTTGTGGCCCATGGAAGATGACAAGATGTAATTGTGGTAATGTTTTTGCACATGCGAGGGACAACACATGAGCACCAAAACATCACAAAGAAAGCATGAAAGATAAGAGAACAAAAATTCAAGAAAAGACAATAACATTACAAACAAGGGACACATGAGAAATCTGATATTTTGATGTTAGAGCTGCTCATAAATATAGATAAGTATAGTAATAGTATATAGATGAACTATCATCAACCCCCTACTATATCAGACCATATGAAGAATGCACAAGAAGAAAAAAAATAAAAAAAATTGGGTAACATGGAAGGGAAGCCTAAATACCCCCAACACTTTGTATCATCCCCATTTATCAAAAAACAATATAAAATAGAGGAAGAATGATGTAACAAATAGAGGAGGTTTTACAACACAAAAAAGCTACTATATCCAAGCACCTACGAGTGTGGAAAGGGTCATGTAGGAACACAAAAAACAAGCACAGGGGAACACAAACACACATAAAATCTACTCTACAAATAAAGAAGAGGTGCCCCTTAGTCCTCATCAACCAAGAGGTCTTTGTTCTCCTAGTCTAGATCATCATAAAGGGAAGGAAGACAAGCTTGCAAGGGTGGAATATCAAGGGGGAAACCCTTCAACCCCCCTCCCCTACAACAAGAGTCAAGGAAGAAGGTCCCGCAAGGTCTTCTCCACTCATTTCTTGTGGGGTGTGTTGGAACCGTGAAAATATGATGATTTTTACATGTTTTTCATCCCCCCGAGTTTCCAAAATAATTATCATCATATGCATAGGGCCCTCCATCATTGCATTTTTCTTACATTTTTCCCATATTGCCCCATAAAATCCATTGGGTCATGCATTTTTCACATTGTGGCCCATATCGATGAGAATACCGTGGTCTCCCCTGATCCTTTTGGCGCTTTCATCGATAAACATTTTGTAATGCTCTATTGGAAAGATGTTTTGGTGTCACAACATTTAAGTTTACTTTCTATTAAAAATTCCATTCTGCGGTGATATCCCATGGGTTTTAACCGTGGAGGAACCTATTACGGTAGAGTTTGGTCTTCGATATCGTCTTCGCCAAGTGCATTACATCTCGCCACGGTGATATGGAGATGCATTAAAGAGTTTTTCCTTCGAAGAAGTGACATCTTGAAAACTCACCTAGTCTTGCCAACCGGTGGTAGATGTAAATACATATTGGCAAAAGATTTTATTTGGGGTAACGTCTTGGCGAGTGACCTTCGGTCTTGCTGATATTACACAAGAGGCTCATCGGTGAGAGACTTTTTCTTCAGAGTAAGTCATAGCAACTTCACATTGTCTCACCGATCAGTGGCATAAGGATGCATGTATTGGTAAGAGTTAAAACTTTAGGCATGTGGTCTTGGCGAGTTTGGATTGTCTTACAGACTGAAAACATAAGAATATGCATCTTGGTATGACTAATGGGCATCAATGTAACATCTTGGCGATCTCGTCCGATCTTGCCAGTCTCTTTTCTCACGCCGAGATGCAGATTGCATCCGCATGAGAATGTTTATGTCTCATCAAAATAAATGTATCACGGGGTGCTTTCGATAAGACATAGGATAATCTATGAAGCCTCTTCCTGACTCGGTGTTGTCTTGGTGATCTAAAAATGAGCTCGGGGTGTTTCGTTATGGCATGGTCTAATCTACATAGGGTCTCCCCGATATCGGAAAGTCACAGCGATACATGTGAAACAAAGGAATACATCTCGGAAAACATAAAGTGATCTACAAGATATCTCCCCGACTCAGATAAGTCACGGCGAAAGCGAATAAAACATGAGGCAACTATAGCGATTGAATTGCCTTCGGCATGACTGCGATTTTTCTCGGTGACTGTTCTAGTGTCGATTAATAAAATTCAAATACTGTGGTTGACATGTGGATGTTGAATTACCATTGCAGGCCGACATGAAATGAGCCCAAATTAAGTGGTTGGCCGACATGGGATCTCAATATGATATATTTTTTTGATGCTGGTGTATAAATAGGCATTTTTGTAATTGTAAGATCATCAGCTATTAGATATTCGATACACAACAAGTAGATAGAGTAGAATAAAATTCTCAGATTAGAGACTATTGTTGCATGATTTCAAAATGGAGGCATTTATGAAAGTCAATTGATGTTGCTGCACATTTCTATCACTATCTCGTTGAATTTAATGAAAGTATTACAGTCAAGCCTCCAAGATGGATTCTTTTCTCGATTGTTTAAAATTGATATAACAAGTTTATATTAAATTCATTAGTGTACATTTGCTATTTTGTGTGATTGATCAATTGGTTTTTTCAAGCAAAGATTAAATCCTTTTAGTTAATCACAGTAATCAGAGAGATTCATTTGGATTATTAAAGTAGAGCTTAGTAGTTACAGTATTGCATGTTTATACAAGTTGTAAATAGAATGTATTCCAGATAATTTGAGTTTTCTCTAGAGAGTGTTGCTCATCTTGATTTTATTTGACTCTGCATACCCAATAAGGCACTGGTCTCTGCAGTTTCATCATTAAGATTCATTTATTCTCTTTATATCTATTAATTGAGAATTTTAGGATTTAGATTAAGAAGATTGCTATTGCACTTGAATTCATTTTTTCACTTGCATCTACCATTGTGGACAAATCATTGCAAGAAGGATAACCATAAGTCAAGTCTGCTTCATTTAGAAAGGTACACCCGCCTAGGTTTAGCAACACCTAAAGAGTAGAAAGTTGAGTTCTCTTGACCTTGTCTGTTACCCTAAAGCGTATCAAGATATTAGCAGCCTCTTGAGGCATTCCGCCTGCGTTTTTGAGAGCTAACAGGTGAAGGCCAACGCATCAATAAAAATCATTGAAAGTGTTGGGACCTCATCTAGAGAGTTAAACATGCACTTCATAGGAGTGCCATGGGTTAACTCAATGAATGAGGGAGGCGGTGCCCAAGATTCACTACTAAGCTCATTGAAAGACTCAGGAGACTTTGAGGACACTGTGACTTCTTCCATCACCAAGATGACACAAGCTATTGCAGAACCACCCTCAGAAGAAGGTGAACCCCTCTTTTGACCCCCATTGCTAGCAGGAATGTCCTCATCTTCCACTTCATCAGAGGATATGAGATACCCATGGATGAGGTAGAAGGCACAAAGAAAGAGGAGAAAATGATGATGGACACCACCGAGGTGTTCAACATTTCCATGGGCTTTGAAAACAATAGGATGTTTGGGAGGGACATCAGAAAGGGTAGCTCAAACAAAGGAGCAATAAACACCTGAACCCTCTTTGAGTGAGGATCATTTATGCTTATAGCGTGAGCCAAAAGTAGAACAAAAGTTGAAGGAATTGAAGCAGAGGGGATGAGAGAGGAGGATGTAGTATAAGGTGTCAGATCAAAAACTGTTGACTCCCCTTCCTTCCTCTATAGGGCGGCCTACTTAGTAGCCAGAGCCTTTCTCCGATGCTTGCACTCACATGCAAGGAAATTCCTGTGACTTTGGGAGCTAGAGGCCATAACTTGAGATGGAACAAAAGACTCTTATTCAACCATCAAAGTTTCCATCATGTCTGTTTCTGGTGGAGGGAGAGACTCCTGGACGGGAATAGGAGGGATAGGTTGGGAGGATGACTAGGCTCTAACACCCCAGTTGTGGGCCTCTTCCCATTCACTGCCTTAGGAGTAGGAGCAATAGGAGGTTGCAAAGGTTGATACATAGAGGAATCCCCATGGGGAATCTTCCCCTTACCATATCAAATGGGTCGAGGCACTATGGGTAAGATGGGAAGTTTAAACAATGGATGCTTGGGCTTTTGCCAAGCACTCACCATCGGGTTCTCTAACAATCACCTAGGAGTAGAATCCAGTGACACCATAGCAAGGTGAGAGGAAGCAATAGGTGGGGTAACAACAATAGAAGAGGAAGAGCATTAAGTGCACTTCTCCTCTTCTCTTTTTTGAGCCAAGGTGACCTCATTGTCCGCCTTGAGACAATCCCTATGTGAAATGGCATAGGCAGAAGGAGGGTAGCTCACCTTAGGAATTATGCCCCCACTTTTGTACTTCACATAGGTTTGGTACAAGAGGTCCATCCTAGGAGGAAGCATACCAATGGGTGTAGGCCATAAGTGATCCAGCAAGTAGCCACCATGAGCAATTGACAAATTATAGCTAGTGTCATGGACAACATGCACTGTACTCTCATGGATGAATTTTAGACACTTATGAACCACCGAGGGAATTGCATTCATTGCAACCAACCAAGGGATACCTAGTTTCACTCTAAAGAGCTCAGACCGAAGGATTATATCAAAGAGTGCATTTACAGATTTAGGTCCAACTAAGATAGACAAGGTGATGCTGCTGATGGGAGGTACATAAATCTCATTGTGTGTACTGATATTACTCCTAGATTCATCATACCCATCTTTTTGTAATAAGTTAATTAGCGTAATCTCCTGATTGATCATATTCACCTGACATGTTGGGTCAATAAGAACACTCATTAAGGTGATCCAATTGATTCATGTGGGTATGTATAAGGGAGATGGTTCTGTATTGTAATTCATTGACAATTCTTGCAAGGTGAAGGTTATGCCAGGGAATCCACTTGAAGATTGCGCAGATGGGATGGGCAGATGTAAAAAGGAGGCCATTACATATACTAGACAAAACTTTCATAGATTCCACAAGGGTTTAGCAACTAGATGGTGACCCACTTAAGGTTTCATCTTGCGATGCTTATGGAACCTTCCAAATATGCCACTAGGGGTCATAGGTTGGGTTACAAGGCTAGGCGCCTCACAACACTCACATCCACAACACTCCTAGGATACGAGGAAAGGGTCTTTCAGCAATGCTAAATGGAACAAAAATGGTTCACATCAGGTTCACCAAAATGTAGAATAGGGGGACCAACCACACCAAGGTTCTAGGTCATAGAGAGTCGAGAGCAGAGTGCTGCCCTAATCTATCTCAATCTAGACAAGTGTTTTAGGTCAAGGATAGAGAATGAAGAGCACTTTCAAGTGATTTTGTCACTCTACTAACACAAGAGTTTGAATGGGGCTAAATGAGTTGGATTCTAGAACCCAAACTGTACCCCAGATAGCTCTCTCCTCGAGGACAACAACATAGGTCAGGGACAATAGCGTGGCATGCTAGCGTCTCTCTGGGGTGCTGGCATCCATATGGCTAGAAAGTACAAAGGCACAACAAAAGGAACAAAAAAAACCTACTAACTACTTAGTGGTTAAGGTATAAAATACTAACTAGAATGAGAATAAATAGAATAAGAAAAGTAACTCCATAAAGATGATAAAGGAGATGATTTAAAAGCAAAGGTGATAAATATTAACTCACAAAGAGTCCAATTCACTAGAAAGCTCAACACGAACACGTACCTACACACAACCAAGAGAGAAAAAATATTAGGGTTGTATAGGGGTTTTCCATAGTCAAACCCCCGCTTTGGTGTTTCCACCTCCACGAACAGCTAGATGGATTGATAGAAAATGTGATAAAGAAAATAATGCAAAGAAAATTGAACAATAGCAATAACACTATGCTACATAAATCAAGAAACAATATCACCTTCTTAATCAAGGTGCCCTCAAGCATGGAGAGGAGGATGCAAGCTTGGTAAGGTCGACGCTATCGCAACAATGAAGAAGCAGTCCTACAGGAAACCAAGTCACAACCCTGAGGATGGTAGGAGTGCAACACGAAGTAGAGAAGAAGCGTAAAAGCTCAAGAAAATTGCTAAGGAGATCAATCTTGCATGTGAAAATTGTGAAGCAGATGGACTAAATTTCCAAAGATATTGAACTAGTGTGTAGAAGATGGAATGGAATCAAAATATATGCATTTGGAGAGGATGTAGGAGGGAAAGATTCATTCTCGGGTTAGTAGGAAGGTGTAGAGGCGCTACGCTTCGTTGCCAATGGAGCATGTAATGTATGCAAATTCTAGAGGTAAGAATTTCTCAAGGATGGTAGCATTCCACACAGATGTTCATGCACCACATGCATGTCTCCAATAGAAATTTCCCCACCGACACAAAAGACAAGCACCAAGTGGATGCATTGTAGATAGGTGATGTGGAATTGTTTAGTCAGACTTGATTTTTCTAAAGTAGAGGGTGTAAGAGGGGAAGTTGCGAGAGGGGTGAAAATTCACTCCTATACAGTTAGGTATATTTAAAAATCCAAATAGGAACATACAAGGGAGCTACCCCTCTCAATTACAAAGGAAGATTGCGTTTCATTAGAAATCTTTCCAATTGTTGGAATTTTTTTGCCACTTTCTATTGGGTGAGTCACATAGCATTTCAAGTGTCAAATCCATTTACAAACAAGCCTACACTAAGGTTGGTGAATAGGTATAACTAGTTCCGTATAAATGTGATGTGTATAATTTATATATTCCTCTCATGCCCTTATAATCTGAATAAAAGGATTTAGACCTATTTATCAGAATATTGAATTGTTGCAATTCAAATTATTTTGTAAGAAAGTTATTGATATTTAAAGTATTACCTAATAATATCATGATTTATTTGGTCTTTGGATGACTAGAATTGATTGTATTGGTTTGGATCATCAATTTGATCAATAGTAAATAGTGAGGTTGCATCATGTGGAAGGTAGTAATGTATTTGAATAAAATCTCACTTCAAATTATGTTTGCAATAGGGTAATGGAATGTGGAGAGGATGTTTTCTTTGTTATTTTGATGAATTCTATAATACTTTTTCTGAATTTGATTTTGTAATGTGTAACTTGGTTCTATGTCTTGTTCATCATCTATGTCTAGAGAATTGTTAAGTTCTCTATCATCCTTTATTTCATCATAGTGTTGTTTAATCACAACCATGGCTAGTTGTGTCAATTTCCCCTATTTATTGGCATATATTGGCTCATCTACCTAAACTTTCTTATTCACAACTGGTTGAGAAGGATGGTATAAGGATAAGTATTTTTTATTTAGACCATTGGAAATGGTTATTCCTCTTGGCCTACAATATATCAAGGAAACCACTTTAGCTAACCAAGTTCTTCCCAAGATCAAGAGATAACTATATTTTGAAGTTATTAATCGGATAACCTAAAAATATACTAGGTATTCCAAGTTTTTTCCATAATAGTAATATTTTCTAATATTCCTTTTGAAATGTTGATAGATTGATCTTCCATTTGTAAAATATTTTTGGTGAGCTATATATTTTTTAATGATAAAATCTACATTATATCCACTATAATGGAATTCATGGTAGATCCTAAGTCTATAAGTGCATTAAAATTTAGATTACACTGTAATAGATATTGTGATTACAAGACTCCCTATATCACCATATTTAGGTGACAAAAAAATTCTTGTGAGGAGATCAATGAGATACCCATCTATTTGGATGGTGTTAATCTGCTTCATTTTTCTTTTAGGTGTCTTGAAGAATGATTATTTAACCAATTCATTAAGTTTTGGTATCTCTTTAATTGCTTCTAATAATGGAACTTTTATATATAACCATTTAATTTCCTACATTAGGTGAGTTTCATTAAATATAACTGGTTCTAAAGGATGGTTGAGATTGGGATTTTTGAGTATCTCTAAAAAGGATATTTTTGTGAAGAGTACTCATTTCCTCTTTTGGAGTTTCCTTGGTGGAGAGATTCAAAAAAATCATTTGAGTGCTTTGATTAGAATTCTTTGGAGCATTGTCAACACATTCCTTTGGAATAATTCTAAAGGTTTTATGTGGATGTAAATTTTTGGGGAATGTGTCTAGATTTTTGTAGATAGGAGTTTCAAGAAATTTTCCTAGAGAAAATTTTAGAATGGCTTTACAGTTTTCTTCTCTCATAGGTATATTTTGTGTTTTTATAGTTTATCTTATCACTATGTTTAACAAAGTCAATTTTATCTCCATTAAATGTCTCATATTCTTTTCTATCACATCAATTATATTTGATTGATGCAAGGTTTTTCCTAATTTGAGTTGCATGGCCCTACAATGTCATTTGTTAATACTAGCCACATTCTCCTATTCAATAGAGTAAAATGGTGCATTTTTCCTATTAATTCTACAAGTCACATTGATTGGTTTTATTGTCCTTTTCACAAAGTTGATTATAGGTATATATTTTATCCAAGAGATATTCTCTCATCAAATTTTTATTACTACATCTAAGGAAAAAGATGGAGAGTGCATATGTGTTTATATTTTTATCTTGGACTCCATCAAGATTATACTTCAAATGGACAAGGATATTAATTTTAGGTTTACAATTTCCTATCTTAGATGAACTATATCATTTGTCCCTCTTATTAGGTTAGAATTCCTAATTCCTTCTCTTGTTTTGGAGAAATTCCTATAGAGTGCAAAAATTCTCAAGGCTTAACTTAGTAACATCTCCTTTCCCTGATAATTCAAGAGCTCATCTTGAATACTCTTCCAAACCTTTCAAGAAAATAGTTTTAACTGCCTTAACAGACATGATGTTTTCATAGTCACAACACTTTAGTATAAAAATTAATCTATCCAAATAGTCTTCTAAATTCCCTTCCTCTTTTTTAGGATGAAACAATTATTTCCTTATATTATTGACCCTACAGTAGTCTTGGTATATTTCTAAGAATGGCATTTTCATCTCTCGCCATGATTTTGTTGACCTAGTAGTCAATCCCATAAACAATTGTATTGTTGCATCCTTCAAAGTAGAAGGGAATATTTTTAAATTTTGATTGTCTTTTTTGTAGTCACATGTCTATAAAAGAACCTTAATCTCAAAGAGGAATTGATCTGGGTCCTCTAATGGTAAACCTCAAAAGGTAGGAAGATTGAGAAGGGATATAATTTTTATGGTGGTGTCTTCATATACATTTATATTAACTCGATAGTTGAAGGTTATTTTGGCCCTCCTCACCTCACCTCCATTGTGGCTATTTGTTTATCCTTCATTAATGATGTTGACTAGATTATTTTAGATATTTCCTCAAAGGTTTGGTTGGGGGTCTCATGGGGGTCTTGGAAAGATAGTTGTTCATAATTTCTACCACTAAGACTCCTTTCTAGTTGATATTTTTATTTTTATATGTTTTATTTTTAGGGGTTTTGGCAATGAATCATTCATGGGGTCCTATTTTTCTAACCATGCAAAGAAAGAAGACTTTTTTAACAAGACTTAATGTATGAATTCCTAATAACACCTAGTGTAGGAACACATTATATCCCAAAAAAATGGCACCAAAAATTGACAATACATGTTTGGTCGCATAATTTAGTTGATTTATTATAATTTTGACCAAGATGGTGTAAAATTTTATCTACAAAAGGGTTTTAGATATATCTCATCAATACTAAAATTTATAAAAATGAAGAATGCTTATGCTAGAAGAAATGTTAACTAGAAATTCTTTGAAATTTTTAATAAATTATATCATAAGGAATGTAACCTACTAAAACAAGGAAATTAACTCAAAATGTGCTTTAGTAGAATTGGAATTTATTTAGCTACTTAACTACTTATAAAAAAATATGAAATGTGAGAGCTATCATTTTTCTTAATTTTTAAATGGGAATATTTTAACATAGTAAGAAAGATTTCACTAGATTTTAAAAAATAAAATAAAATTGATATATAGAATTAAACAATAGTCTATTTTGAAGCTATGTAATATATAGTTCTTTATATTAGAATAGATTCACAAATGAGAACATCATAAATCATGAACAATATAGATGATATTTAAATAACATGGAACTTATGAAACACATTGAACAAAATAAACTTGTATGTTCTAAAAGTGATGAACACAAATTATGCAGAGATAAACTTAACTTGAAAAAATAAAATGCTTATCTACCATGTAGTTTCAAATCCTGAATTGAGTAGCCAACTCAAAAAAGGTTCAAATTTATTTTACTTGCAACAACATGGAATCACACTTTTCATAACCAGATTTTTGTTGATTATATTTTCTAGTATTTATGTTTCAAAAAAATAAAATATCAAAATTCTAAAATTATCTTTATTGACAAACATAAATATATATTAACTATGACCTATTTCCTACATTGTAGCATCATGGAAACATGTCTTGAGTTTTTTAAAATATATTTCATAAATAGAAGTCTAAGTTACATTAAATGAAAAATAGTTTAACTATTTGAAGATACCTATCATAAAATGAGAACTTTAAATTGTAGAGAACTAGTGGTTTGGTGGAATTCACAGCACCAAGGAACATGGGAGATGTCTATCTTCAAATTTCCCTATGTAGAGACCCAATGTGTGATAGTTCTAGAGGTGCCTCAAGGATTTAAAAGCTCTTAAGATGTCAATCTTCAAAATTACTTTCTTCCTTATACACTTTTTTGTTGTTGAAAAAATACATCTTTTGACACATGACTATTAGCATTAAGATTATCATTAATCTTAGAAAGAGAAACACATGTACATACAATAATGTTTAATTAATATTGTAACAAAATTATTATATAATCTTATTAAATCAAGCATGATAAGGATATATGGGTGTGATAAATGGATAAAAAGGAATAATTTGGCTTTAATAAAAGGATAAATTTCCATACCTACCACCTATCCCATATGGATAGATGTGTGAGTATGCAAATGAATGAACACTAAACAAGTTTTATTTAAAATTTAACAACAAAAAACTTAGTGGTAATTTTGAGGTATACATATTGTGATATTACGACATGGTCTATAGTCAACCCTTCTAGTCACAATTCCACATCAAAATATTTATAAAATGAGTATGTTCCATGTTTCCCATGTTCATATTAATTCTAATTGTTACATTTAATATTTATAGGTTTATTGTTAATTGGATTCCTCTTATAGGTTTTTATTAGTGTAGTGTATTAGATAAGCCTTGACAAACCCAAAGAATTTTGGATTCTAAACAAGTACTAGTTATTTTCCATACAAGGAATATGTGGCCTCCTTTTTGGTCACCCATATTTGGACCTAGCCTCCACTTTTATACTTTTTATCTAGATTTTACCAAAAGCTAAAAACTATGATTTTTGTCACTTCTCATAACTTTCATAGTTTAATCCAAGTACATATATTACAACATATTCCTTATTTTTATAGAATAGTAGTTTTTTTATTCAAAAGGATTGGTATTATATTAGATTTTCAAAAAATAGTACATTCTTTTTCCTTCCAAGAAATAAGTTTATAGACCTATCAAGACACCATACTTTCTATGTAGCAAAACCCTGGCCCTGACTAAACCTTTTCATAGATATCACCATTGTATTTTCTTGCACAAAATAGTTGTGCGGGGCTAATATAGACCATACCACTATTTCTTATTTATATAGGACTTCAAAATAACAAGAACTAAAACCAACCTAGCCTAGAACTTGTAGACATTGCATATATTAGGTGTAGTGCCCTCCGTTTGCGGTTGTCGTTGATGTCAAGTAAGTTGTTGTTGGTAATGTTTTGATCATGTGATGATTTTATTATGTAATTTAATTTTAAGGTTATGAAATAACACTATTAATATGTTTGGATTTGATTAATAAAATTAATTTAATTATAAGGTTACCTGTTTTATTTGGAATTAAATAAAGAATTAGATTCAATAATAAATGCTAACTTAATTATCTTTGGGAGTTTGTTATTTAAAGTAATCAGATTAGATGAGGAAAGGTAATTATCATTTAATGATTAAACTCGATTAATAAATTTAAAAGTGAGAAAATATTAGAAAGGATTAAATATTAAAATTGTACTTAAGTTGGAATGAAGGTAAAAACGAGAAAAGCCATTAAAAGTTTGGTACCTAATTATAATTGATAAGTTAATTATCTTGTGAAGATAATAATTTTAATATGGTAAACAATGTGACGAAATAAATTCTAATAAAATATTATTAATGTTTAAAATGAATTAAATAAATCAAACTTGAATATTACAAGTAAATAAATAAATAAATAAATGATTATGGAAATAATGAATAATAGTATAATAAACAAAATGAAAATGACTTCCTTATTTTTTTGGAGGATAAAATATTTCATATAAGATTTTCTTTTATTATTATTCCTTTGTGAAATAAATAATAAACATGAAAAGAAATACTATCTCTATTTCAAGTTTCGGTTATGGGGAATGTGAAAAGACATTTAGTTAGGAAGTGAAGAGACAACTCTAGGGGGAGATCAAGAGAATAAAAAGAAAATTTGGGGGTGTTGATGGGGGGTACGCCTCTTTCGGGCCTGAAACAAATTGGGGAAAGGAGTCCTTGGGATGAAGTAGTGAATTGAGGATTTTCATCAAAGATCCAATTTCTTCTATTAGGGTAAAATCAGATAGCATTCAGGGTATTCTGGATCTACTTTTCAATATGGTTGAACAGGCTAAATCGCACTGTAAAGATGGGATGGTAACGACTCAGCCAGGTTCTTTTCTATCCTTGAAATTTCCTTTTTGTTGATGATTTCTGTAGGTGACTTACTTGAAGAACTACAATCTTATTCTTACCGGTTACCATTTTTATATATATCTTGTTTGGAAATTGTTGCATCGGTTTGATTTCAATAGATTTGAATTTACTTTTAAGTTATGGGCCTTGTCGATCAATTCATGATTTCTTGCTTTTCGCTTTGTAAATAAAAATGCAAATTATTTTGTGGGCTACTTTGCTGCTTTCTAGAGGATAAAATCTCAATTTTTGCATACCTCTCCCAACTTAATCTTTGCTGCATTGATCTTCTGGTTTCACCTTGTGTTAAGGACGAATTTCCTTGCTTTGGGAGGTCAATACCTCTTTCTCTTGTTCATTCGATGGGAAGATTCATTTTCTGATGGTCTCCGTGTAATTTGGATTTTGAAGTTGCTTAGCTGTCTCATCTAATCTGGTCTATGTTTTCTTGTGGTTTGACGCCTTTCTCCCAAACCATTACCTTGCATTAGGAGCCCCTTAAGTCTGTACCATTCTTTCCTAGTGTGTTGCTGTTTGTATCTCATGTTAAGATGTTTATTCTTTGCGTGTATCCCTCTATCATTTTCTTCTAGGCGTTGAAATCTCTGTGAGGTGGTTTATCAGATAGTCTTCGCGCCTTGTCTTAGAGGTCACATTTCTTTGAGGCAATCTGTCAAACAGTTCATGAGCCTCATCTGTGCCTCAACATTTTTGTGTATAATTTCCTGTCTCAGCTGTAGCGCTTGATCTTGATAGGAAGTTTAAAGATTTAATTAACCTGTTTGATTCTCCTGGCAATCTATCACAGTTGCAGTTTTTGAAAATAAGATATTTTCATAAAATAAAGAATTTCCATTGGTCGTGGTGAAGTTTAATTTCCAAACATCAACTTGAGCGCGTCTCTGGAAACTCGCTACCAAACAGAAATGCTTTAAGAAAAAGAAAAGTTGTACATTATTCTCCTTTTCTTAAGTCACGTATTTGCACCTCACCCTTCTCCTTCCCTTCCGTTTTGTGAATACCATGTGAGATCTGATAATAATGCAAGTGGATGGCGATATTTCCAAATTCCAATATTCACTTTCTAATATACTTGGAAACCTGTCACTGTTGCAGCATTTTGAGTTGAGGTATTGTTCAGAATTAAATAGTCCCCCTGAAACCATTGGCAAACCATCACAGTTGCAACGTTTAGACTTGCATAGGAGTAGTAAATTAAATAATCTCTCTGTTTCATTGTCAACCCATCACAGCGGTGCACTGGAACATGGTAGGTTGTATAGATTTAAATAAATTCTCTGATGCTTTTCTCAATCTGTCAAAGTGGCAATACTTGTATGTGGTATACGTGCGGTTCTCGTTTCTTTATATTTAGTTAGATAAAGATTGGTTTAGTTAAAGTTACTTTGTTATATGAAATTAAAAGCTAGTAGAAAAGTTGTGGTCTAGAAAGAAAATGTTAAGTTAACTATAGAATATAAATTGAAAGGTTATAGGATAGAAATCTTATTATTTTCCTATCTTTAGGCTTGAGCTAAATTTTAGACTTTGGCTATTCTTAATTCAATCTAACTAAAATTCTTATATTCAATTTTCTCTTTTTGACAATTTAGTTTCCATACAATGATTAGTAGAAAATTACCTTATGAAATCATTTGACCTTAATCAAACGAAAGCTTATAATTATAAGAAAAGCAATCACATATGTATGTATATTCTTCATGCATGGGTAAACCTTCTTTAAACTCTTGCTTGCATACTTACATGGAATGAATGATTATATTTTTTTGAAAGGATCAATCTACGAATGTTACGACATCATTTGTTCATATGATTGTAAACTTCAAATGTTAGGGTAAAACGTTCGCTTTGGTTCTAAAACTAAATGATTATATTAAGTAATGGGAATTGGTAAACATTAGATTATTAGGAAAATAGTTATGCCCTTTTTTATAAGTGAACAAGCTCTTACTTCATAGTGAAATTAGTTGCTCATATAGTTTTAGTTAGGAAGGAAACTGGCTTTGTAATGTAGTGTTGGTGAGGTTAGTTATCCTCTTAAATATAAATTAGAGTATTAATTGGCTAATCATGTTTATAGATATATGAATATAGTTATAGGAATGATTATAAATTCTGAATGGGAATAAAAGAAATTGGATGGAATACTTTTATAACTTCTTTTATTTAATACAACTTTATGATGAGCATAGTGAGATGTTAATAAGATATGTGAATATAGTCTTTAATGAGTTAAAACGATTTCTTATCAAGTAAAGAGTCAGATCGTAGACGATAGTTCAATTGTTCTTTGAAGTTTATTGCTTTTGAATGTTGGGTTAGTATTCTTAGTGTGATAAAATATGCCTTGAGATAATTATGATATGTGATTTTAGAGTTCCCTTATTTTAAAGTAATTCTTTTTGAACAAATGGACAAATTGTATTTGATTGGTCATTGATCATTTAAGGGTAATTTGGTGTATCCTAATTGTGGTATTCTCTTTGGAATTGCTTGGATTTGGAAGTATTTTCATTCCATTGGGTTCATGTCGTTTTATGAGTGATTTGACATACTCTTTCATTATGACTTTTCTTGAGTTGACATGAGTTGGGGATCTTCTTTGAGTTAAATTGTGTTGATATTCGTTTAACCTTACTTGGTGAATTCTTGTGTTTTGTTTTATGAGTTGTGGATAGTTGATCTTCTTGAATTTTTTATTTATTTTGTATCGAAGTTAATTATGTAGTTTGGATGGAGTTGTTGATCTTATTTTGATATATTCACTCATTATATTTGAATTGAAATAGTTCTTTGAGGTCTTG
>VDFB02270651.1:254989575-255070984 GCA_007258455.2 Sequoia sempervirens | reverse complement strand
AGAGGCCATATTTAAATTCCTGAAGTCTACACATAACCTGATATCACCATTCTTCTTTCTCATAGGAACCAAATTTGAAACCCACGTTGAATGTCTGATTGGTTTGATAATTCCTCCATCCCTGAGCTTTATCAATTCCTCTTGCATTTTAGGTTCTAGCGTTGGATTTATAGGCCTTTGCTTCTGTCTAAAAGGCTTGGCATCTGGCTTCAAAACATGTTTATACTTTCTCAGCAGCTCTATTACCATTCTTCTAATTGTAGGGCTTATCTTCTTGCCTATGTACACCTTTCTTGGTGCTATTTCAGTCTCCAGATTAATTTCTTCAATATCTTCCTTTCTGACTGGTGTTTGCTTCATAAGGGACCGATCATTTCCATCATACACCCTTTCAAGTGCCACTAAGCCCTTAGGAAGCTTATTTGTTTTGAGCTGTAATATTTCCTTTCCAAACACCGTTTGCTTCCCATCTACTTCTTCAACAAAAGCATTGAAGTCAATTTCCTGTGCTTCATATTGATTTATACAATTGAGGAATTTCAAAAGGTCAGTATCATCATTGAAAACTTTCTAGTTATAAATGTTATCAAGAACAGCAGGCTTTGTCTTGAATTCAATCTGTGATACCCCGGCCAATGTGATATCATCTCTTTTCAATGCCACATTTGCTAAAAAATCAGCCATTATATTATTTGACCTGTCAATCCACTCAATTGAGAAGGCATCAAACAATTCAATTGTGTCCCATGCAACATTTCGATATTGCTTTAATCTTTTGTGCTTTGCTGCATACTTGGATTTAATTTGTGAAACAACCAACTCAGAATCACCAAGAACAGTTAGCAACTTAATCTTGTGTTTCATAGCTATGTTCAAACCTGTTAATAAAGCTTCATACTCTGCCACATTGTTTGTACATTCAAATGCCAACAAGAATGAATATTTAAAAGTAGTACCTTCAGGGGAAACAAAAATAATCGCAACGCCATTACCTTCTTGGCTGCATGCTCCATCAAAATACATCTTCTAGACACCATTGCAATTCTGTGCAGCATGTTTTTCAATTGGATCACTATTGGTTAATTCTGGTTGAGCTGGTTCAACCATAAAACTTCCAAGGTCAACATTACAGAAATAATTGATTTGATCTTGAGGCACATAATCAACAAGCTGGTTCATTCTTGGCTCTCTATACAACTTGACTTCCTGACCATTCACTGGTATTGTAGCATAAGATAGATCAAACTAAACATTTCCACCAATAGCAGTTGTCCATTGCCTTGACAGAAGCATCCTAAATTGAGGAGTATCAATCACTGTTATATCTATATTATAATCCACCTGTGGATAAGTAGCTATTTTGACTTCAACACCTCTCATAATGCCTACCACAGGTACAGGTCTATTATCCATTGCATAGCACTTCCCTTCATATGTATCAACACACAAGCCCAGCTGCTTCATAACACCTACTGGCATAATATTTATAGCAGCACCAAAATCTATCATGCAGTTCCTCAGCAACTTATTATTTATAAGCAATGTGGTGAAGAATGGATCCACTTGTGGGGAGGTTGTTAAAACATCACTCAAACAAATTTCTGAATTATTTATATTTTCCTGCTTATTGACTACTTCAAAATTCACATGTTTTCATTCCCATTTGTAATCAATTGAACAACATTATCTCTGTACTCCTTAATTTTCATCAATTCAAGTAGTGGAACAAGCATTTTTACCTAGGATAACGCCTGTGTGAAGTCAAAAGAGGAGCTCTCCATCTTAATAGTCTTCTTCAGTTATGATGTCTCTCCCTTGTTTTCTTCTTTTTCTTTTTTATTAGGTTGATCAGAATTTTGCATCTCCTTGTGTAATTCTTCAACTTTCTGCTTTTGGACAGGCTTCTCTCCATTTTTACCAGGCTGCTTATTTTCTAGCTTTTTCATAAGTTCTTGTGTTTCTTTCTAAACTTTCATAAAATTTCCCCCAGGCACGCCCTCCATCTCATTTACTTTTCTATTTCTCAACCAGTATTTACTTCTTGCTTCTTCAACTGCTGCAACAGTGAGTCTTTCTATTTCTTCTTTGGTGAGTTTTCTAATATTACTTTGAGCAAGCGCCTCATCAGAATGTGGTTCAGTATAATCTTCCTCACAATCTTCTTCAGAGTCATAGAAGATCTGTTGTTCAGCCATATGGACGTTGTACTTCTGATTTGAAACATCATATTCATAACCTTCATCCTCAGAAGATGAATACTCCTTCTTAGCATGGTAAAAGGTATTTGAAGTCAAGTAGACCTTGTGATCTTCTCCATTATTTTCCATCAACATTCCCTCTTCTTGCATCCTTTGAGCTACAACACAATAGTCTGGAGAATGTGGCTGATTACAAACTTCACAAAAGTAATTATTACTCACCATGTAAGTTCCCTTCTTGCTCAATGGATCAGGAGTTTCTTTATTTTTGGGCCTAGCTGATATAGGTTTCCCATCTTTCCAGTCTGTATTGTAAGGCATATCATGCAACCTTGGCCTTTCATTTATGTTCTCATTTTTGTATGTATTTTCTTGTCTGTACTGATAATTATTGTTTTGCTGAGGAGGCCTTGGGTTGTCTCTTTTATTAATTATACCAGTAGCCTTCCTGTTATTTTGAATTGTCAATGCAATCTTCTATGCTTCAGCTAGATCTCTTGGAAATCTATTTCTCAGTTCGTACCCTATTTTGGGATGAAATGCATTTAAATAAACACTTAAAGCTACATAACCTGGCAACCTTGATCCAGGAGGTACCTTAGTCTATAGTTTGTTGAATTTTCAGTTGAAATCATAAACTGAATCATTTTGATTTTTTTGAATCCTCATCAGTTCATGAAGAGCTGCATCTGGTGCGTTCAGATTCCCATACTGCTCTAGGAATTAGTCTTGGAATACTTGAAGAGAATTAATTGAATATGCTAGCAAGCTGTTAAACCAATCCCTAGAATCTTCAATAAGTGACATCATAAACAACCTCATGTGCAAATCTTCATATGGCATACCTATGTCTTGAATGAACACATTGAAATTCCTTAGATGTTCTTTAGCAGTGACTGCATTGCTCCCTGCAAACTTAGGGACCAGACCTCTCTAGCTACTATCCATAGGGTAAGGGCATAGATGGAACCCTGCCAAATCAAACTGTCTGATCATTGTTGTGTATTGGTGAGGGGGAGGGATAGGTGGATATTGATACTAATGCATAGGATTATTGTATTGTGCATTATGTTGAGGGATGTGATGCTAACCAAGAGGTGGATGCATATTCATGTGTTGTGTGGGAATATGAGGCAGATGATTTGGCTGCTTGTGATGATTTCCCGTTTGATGGCGAGGAGAAACAGGTGGACCAGAAGACCCTGCACCATGATTTCCCTGCTTATGAGGTGGCACATACTTTGGGGGGTGATCAGCAGTCTGAGCAATGTTTTGATTTTTCTGCAATTCAAATTCTTTCATTGCTTGTATCATCTGGGCCATTTCCTGTTCTTCTCTCTCCTTCCTCTGAGATTCAAACCATGCTTTGACTTCCTCATAAGTCAAAGATTCAAAGTCAGTTTGAGAAATCACATTCTCATTAATCTGGTTTTGATCATTTTTCATCTTCTGATCATATTCATGTTGAATTCTGAGTCATTTAGGCTCAAGTCTAGCTTCAAACTCAGCCTGTTTCCTAGCTTCAAGCTCAGCCTATTTCTAAGGATTCAGAGAAGAGAAATTATTTCTTTGATCTTTAGGGGTACAAAGCTCTGCACTTGAATCATCTCTCCATGTATCATAACAATTATATGTCTCACCATATACTCTTGGTGCTTTTCCTTTGTCTGTTATGCACATGTCCTCATTGATCCTCTTTCCTTTATCAGCTTTGTCATCTTTGTGTGTCCACTTACTGCTGTCAGCAAGGGCTTCAGTATGACCTCCCCTGTATTGAGACCTTCTTCCATTCATGATGAACAGCTGTAAAAATTTCTATCAGAGTCACCACTCACTTTTATCAAAAATGAAAAAAGGTTTGATACTTTCTTATTCCAAGCGGAGTCTGTATAAAATTCCTAACTCTATGATTAAGGCCTTGATTCTGAATGTATTCCCCAGTAGAGTCGCCAATTTGTTAGCTCTCAAAAATGCAGGCTAAATGCCTCAAGAGACTGCCAATCTCTTGATATGTTTTAGGGTAACAGACAAGGTCAAGAGAACTCAACCTTCTACTCTTTAGGTGCGGCAAACCTGGGTGGGTGTACCTTTCTAAACGGTGCAAACTTAACTTGTGATTATCTTCTTAAAGCAATTCATTCACAATGGCAATGGGAAGTGAACAAATAAAAAATAGTAACAATACTCTGATTTGAATCCTAAAATGAATGCTTAATAGATGTAAAGAAAACTAAATAAGTTCAAATGGTGAAGTGTAGAGACTAGTGCCTTGTTGGGTATGCAGAGTCAAATGAGATCAAGATGAGCAACACTTCTCTAAGAAAATTCAAGTTATCTGGCATATATTATGCTTACAACTTGTATAAACATGCAAGAATGTGATTACTAAGTTCTACTTGAATAATCCAATCAAATCTCACTGATCACTGTGATTAACTGAAAGGACTTAGTCTTTACTTGAAAGAACCAATCAATTGATCACCCAAGTACAACAAATGTGCACTGATAAATTGAATACAAACTTGTCATATCAATTTAAACAATCAGAAAGAATCCATCTTGGAGACAACTTAGCAATTCTCTTATTAAATTCAATAGATAACTGATACCAAACATGTGCAGCAACATCAATTGACATTCACAAATACCTCCATTTTAGAACATGCATCATAGCCTTCAATTTGACAAATTTATTGTTCTCTATCCATACTATTTTCCTAGTGTATCAAATAACTGGTAACTGGTCCTTATTACAATTGCCAAAATTCCTATTTATACACAAGAATTTGAAGAAAATATCATATTGAGATCACATGTCAGCCTAGCACAAAATTCGGGCTCCAATCGAGCTGCAAAGCAACGGTCATCCAAGCAGATACATGTCGGCCCTGATGTTTAAAATTCTATTAATCACCTGTGAACAGTCGGTGAGACACAATAGATAGTCATG
This sequence comes from Sequoia sempervirens, assembly GCA_007258455.2. NCBI lineage: Eukaryota > Viridiplantae > Streptophyta > Pinopsida > Cupressales > Cupressaceae > Sequoia > Sequoia sempervirens. The sequence continues at coordinate 255,065,836 of VDFB02270651.1, read as the reverse complement.
CCGAAGGAAATTCACTCATTATCATCACGTGCGCTTGTATTTTGCTTTCGCCAAGACTGTCGACCATCAGGGAGATATCACGCAGACTGTAGAGTTATATCGAAAGCCTTAATGCATTCAGGTGTCGCTATAAGATTCTGCATGTTACACCGAAGACAAGAAGCATCTTTTGTTTCCTTTGTGTTTTGCCCAGACCCTGCGACGTCAATGAGACATCTCATAGACTAGTCTCAGTTTTGCCGAGAGGGGCTCCCCAATACACTTTTCAATTGCCGAGACACAAATAGTTTCTTACCGACACGCGTCTTTTGTCCCATTTATTGTCGTTGTAGCTTCCATCCATCGAGGAAACCTCACATAGACATCACACTGTTACACCAAAAGTCCTCATTTGTTTTCCCATCGACGAGACCAAAGGTCACTCGCCGAGACCTTATGGTGATCACCCTAACCTATATCAATATGCCCATAATCCTCCGCCACCGATCGGTGAGACCAGAGTGAACTCACGCCGAAAGAAATCTATTCGTTTAACACTGTCGGCAAAACCTGACATTTTTCACTATGACCATATCCCAATAGGCTTACCTCTCACCGAAAGTCACTTGGAAGAAAGCATTGCATCATCAGTGAGACAAATGAAACTCGCCCAGACCTCTTGCCGCAGATCATAACATATGCCGAAGGGAACACATAGTGCACCTGTCACTGAGACATCTTGACTTTGGTAAGACATTAGCCTGACCACCAAGACATATGCCGATAGAAGCTACCACAGTCATCGAAACAACAAAAACATCTTGCCGATAGGCAACAGACGTTTTCCAAGAGAAAAATGGATCGGGGAGACCCCACACCTATCACATTGACACACCCGAAACAGAAAGTATTAGTAGAAAAAACAAAGTGGGTCGGGGAGACAAATGGAGACCTATGCCGATAGAGACCAAAAGGCCGAAAATGCATAGATAGATGATCTAGGGGAAAAACATGAGCCAAAATGTGAGCAAAGAATTATGAAATGAAGGAAATATGTATAAGGAAAGGCTCATATGGAGAGACTTAGGGGGCATGAAAATATGCAAAAATCATCAGATTTTGATAGTTCCAACATTATGAATGAACCAAGAAAAGAGGCCTCAAGCAACAAAGAACTAGAAGAAGAAGAAGAAGAAGAAGATGATGATCAAGAAGAAGAAGAAGTAGAAGAAGTAGAAGAAGCAGCAGCAACAACAACAGAAGAAGAAGAAGAAGAAGAAGAAGAAGAAGAAGCAGGAGAAGAAGTAGAAAAAGGAAAAGAAGAAGAAGAATATGAAGTAGTAGTAGTAGAAGAAGAAGAAGAATAAGAATAAGCGGAAGAAGAAGAAGAAACAAAAGAAAAAGAAAAAGACAATGAAGAAGAAGAAGTGAAAGAAGAAGAAGTTCCTAATCAAGCTATTCAACCAATGCAAGGGTACCATGTACTATTCCTCACCTCTTCCTCTATGCCACATCAAAAGGTTTAAGTAAAGGAAGAACATATTCATCACCATCAAGAGCTTGATGAAAAGGGAAGACACATCTTGGAGCTGAAGTTAATTTTCCAAACACGCATGAAGAAGCTAGGGACATCAATAGTTCCAAGTTACCTCATTATAAGGAAATATTTTCTAGTTGAAGTTACCACATGGGATGATGAAGATTATATGAAGAAACTACCACAAGTGTTCAGGGTTGAGGACAACACTTTTGTAAAGGTGGGGGGCATGTTATGCCCTTACTTCCATAGTGCATATAGTTATGAATAGTTAGCTTGTGGCTATCTTAACTCTTAATTAAGTCATATTATCATTAGTATATTCTTATTTAGTTGGTTGGGTTGGCCTAGGTCTTATATAGGTGTGTCTAAGTTGTCCTAGGTGATATCCTAAGCATAAATAGGTATATATAGGGGGTTGTGAGTCTTATTTCACCATCATATTGTGAAGTGTGTTCTCATTAGAGATATTTGGAGGTTTTCCCCCTCGAAGTGGCTTGTTATTCTCAACTATTATCAAGTATTTGCAGAATATTTCATGTCATATTCTTCTATTGTGCAAGTTATTTCATAACACACTTGGAATTTTTAATTCCAATATATTCCCCCTAGGCTTCTAGAAGGAATTAAAAGGAATTTTTAATTCCTTGCTTCCCTTCCCAAGGAATTGTCTCATCCCAAGGAGGATTATTGAGGAAATTTTAATTCCTCACTTGTCACATTCTCCCATCATTTGGGAGAATGAGACAAGCCACCTCTTTTCTCCTCTTCCCAAGGTACTTGAAAGTACCTCCACCTCACCTCCACATCAACATTTCTCTCCCGCCTAGGATGACACATGTCCTCCTCACAATGTTTGAGATGCCTCAAGGCATATCAACCATTAATCTCCCAACCCTACTTTTGATCTCATCCCTCCATTCATTTTCCTCCCAAAATGACTACCAAACACTTATTCATTTTCATTTTTTCATACACATTCACTTAAACTACATTCACACTTAGCATTCTAGCACACAAGCACTTACCTCCATTGTTGTTGCAACAATTCAAGCTATCATCTTGCATAAAAATCCATATCCATCACCCCCATTGCAATTCTTGTATAATCACCTCCATTATCACATAGGTTGCATGTTATAATCAAGGTATCAAAGGAGCACACAAAGTAATCTCAACAAGGGCCAACCACTCAAATAATCTTGACAAGGTAAATTTATAGTTTGTTTTCTCATTCTTGCTAAGATTTAACTTAGACCAATCTTAAGTGTTTTTCTTTTGTTTTCTTGTTTGCATTTATTTTTTATTTGCATTTTTAGACTAGTAAACACTTGCACACAATACTATCCATATCATTCTCATATCCCATCCTAACCCTACACTTTATCGTATGGTATATCTTGGTTGAGCATTAGATATATTGGATCTACTATCCCAATTCTTGAGCTTTGCATATTTATTTTAGAGTGCACTCATGGGATCCTAACATGCTCCTATGATTCCCTATCTTTATCTTAGTTGGGTTTTTGTTGGTCGTCATCGAATTGTATATAGTGTACATAGGGTCAGTTTTGTGTTCCCATTTAGGTTCCATAATTGATTATTCATTTTCATGAAGATCCTAGAATCAACCCCATCCATCCTTGGTCTTCACAAGATACATTGTTCCTCACACTAGACCACATCAATCCACCCATCATCCTCATGGAAAAGGATATTTGGGATTTATTATTGTTTCTTGGAGCTTTTACATTTTTTATCTTTTAAGATTCCTACTATACCTACTCGAGGTTTCCACGATCCATCATATCATGGTGTGCTTTGGCTAGTAGAAATAGGGGCATATCTTAGCTTTTCATTGTCATGTTTTCTTGGCTGTCCCGTGTTGTACCTACCAAGATACTTTATAATCTTGTATTATGTTGGGACATCCTCTTGTATTTTTGTTTTTCCAACATTGACCCCACCAAATCCCTTCATGACTTTGCGAGATGTTGGACAAACCCTTTTGTTTGTTTTGCCAGTCCTATACATGTGTTACGACATCACCTTGGTTCATCATCCCCTGGTGCATAGTATCCCATGCCATATAAAATTAAGTGCTCACTACATGGCAGGATGATGCATAACATAAAAATTTTCAATCCCCCATCCTACCATATATCATTCCCTTTCCCTCATGCTTCATTTCTCTTCCCATCATTTCTTTCCTAGTCATTAGGTTTTGATTGTGCAATTGTGTCCCTTCATCACTTTCCTCGTCGGATTGCTTCAATTTTGGCTAGTACACTATGGTTACGCCTATCATCTACCAATCTTTTCGTCATTTCATTTGTATTAATTTTTTTAGGATTTTTTATTCTAATCATCTTTTCATCATTTCATTATCATTTTATTTGCTTTAAGTTGTTTAATATTTGTTATTCTAAGCATCTTTTATCATGTAATTGTCATTTGATTTGCATAAAATTGTTTAAATTTTATGATTTTAAACATCTTACCATTAATTCATTCTCATTTTAATTACATTATGTCGTTAGGTTCATTTATAATATATTTCATCTGATCACATTTTGATTCATTTTAAATAATAGGTCCATTTTCATAGCATTGTATATTAATCCATTTTCATTTCATTGTTATTTAAAATCAAATACATACATCTATAATATATCCATATCACCATTAGATATCATAATATATATGCATACATCTCCATCTTGCATAGTACATGTTAATCCTCATCACATTTGTATCACATATATATATATGTATATATACATATATATACATATGTATATATATATGTATATATATATATACAAATATATATGTATATATATATACATATATATACATATATATATGTATATATATGTATGTATATATATATGTATATATATATATATATGTATGTATATATATATCACTGCATCCTACATCACAAATGGTTAGTGTCATACATCGTAATCATATACGCATAAAAAATAATATAATCCATGTCATTCATCATAATCATGATCATTCATGCATCATAAATAAACCATCCATACACAAATGTGTACATACCATAAACGTCCATATCCATAATCCTCAAAATTGTCATAGTCCATATCACATATCCATATCAAAATAATATCCATTACAAAACATCCATGAGTGTCATCAAAATAATACAAATGTCCATGTGTACAACTATATCAAATCAAATTATGTATACATGTAATACATCAAATATCATAAATTAATATGAATACAAATAATGAATGAATCATATCATTAGGACTTACATCTTGATCAATGGAACAGTGGTCACCTATACATGGTATCTCATCTCCAAAACCTGTGTATCTATCAAAACTGGTGCCTATATCTATTTTTCCCTCTATCCACTACTCACATCCGAATGTGTGGGGGATGGTGGTACTAATCCACTCAATCCCCCTCCTCCTCCCTAGGGTGATCCTATTAACCCTGTCCTCATTGATCATGACTACAATGATCCACTCTGCTATGTTCTCATTTCCTCTAAAAACATGGGCCTCCTCTTTATCACTTGCACTACCACATAGTATAGTTCCTTGTAATAATAGGCCTCCTTTCTCAATTGTATTATCATGCACATATCTATCACTCCTCCTTCTTCCCTATTTGTATCCCTCTCATACCTATAGCAATCTTTGTTCACCTATAACCATCCCCTCTCCACATCCCATGCATCCTACACCAACTGAAGAAAATCCCTCACCATCGTCATAGTGGCTAACTCCCATGTAGTTTGCTCACCTCCACCTATAAATTTTCTTGCTCCATTATCATTGTGGCTATACTACCCTATTGTGTAGTCACTTGTAGCTAGAGGTTGTCCCTCTAAACTATCCTACTACATGCATCATCTAATGCCTATTGCAGAAGTCCCTATAGTTGGTTAATCCTACTCTCTACTACTGCTAGTCTTCCCTCCAATTCATCCTCACCTTGCCTCCTCTACTCTTTGGGTACATGTGACACCATCTCTAAACATGACATATCTAGGTCTTCCTCCATCACTCCCTCCTCTCCCTTCCCCTCTCCATCTTCCTCCTCCTCACCCCCTCCATTATCATCTCTATCATCTGACTCCTCCTCATCCTCCTCCTCCTTTTCCACCAACTCATCCTACCTCTGTTCATGGTGTAAGACCCTCCTCCACACCCTCTATCCCTCATGTCTAACTCTTGCCTCCCCCTATCTTTTCGTCTCCACCTGCACTGAAATTTCTACCCTAGCTCCCACTACATGTCCCCTCAGAGGCATCACTACCTCTAGCCCCCTGCCTCTCCAACACTTGGTGTACCTCTAGGTAATGCTTGGATCATCCACTCCCCCTCTCTAGTCCCATATAACCTCTATGAGGTCTGTCCATGATGCAATATCCACCTGTTATGTAATCTACATGCTCCATATTCTGGTCTCCTTAGATAGGCATGCAAATTGATCCTCTAGCTCTAGAATGTCTTGAACCATGTCAAACTAGCATATCACACTATCAGGCATGTACCCATCTATCAAAAAGTTTTTCGTCAAAGTATGTAGCACTACCCAAACATATACCCATAGTACACCCCATCCTCATCCCAGTTCTACATCTCTCAATAGGGTCTCCACACAATATCCCTAATATCTAGCATGTCCATCATCCTCCTCTAAGGAGCCACACTCCTAATGTTTGTATATCTCAACATGCCTCTCCAAGTAAACACAATTGGCTCATCTATCACTCGTTGTGTCTTCTCACCATATGGTTGGGCCACTCAGATATTTTCCCACACCCACACCTATAGCAATGTGATGTGGGTAATGTTCGCTCCTTGTCTATAGCACACTATATGCATATCCTTATATCATGGTTCCAGTAAGAACATACCCCATGCAAACCTTTGTGATCTCCTCACTATATCCAACACCACACCTCCCTAGTGTTAGGTTGAAGAAATGACCCCTCTAATTGAGTACCAACACCTTGTTGATCAAACCACATAAATATAGTGTCATTCTAGGAACTATCTCTCTGCATACGTCCACATATAGACCTCATCCTCTAGATGGAAAGTCTTTCCTACCAAACGAGGCATGTAGCAACTGCATTGTTGTCTATCTAGTAGATACCTCCACCCTCCCCTTGGATTGACAATCATAGGATCCACCACACATCCTCCATAGTGACTATCATCTCCATTGTGGGGAGGTGGAAGGTACAAGTCTTTGAACTTCATCACTCAACTAAAGTTGTCAACATTGGTCTGTGTGCCCTTAGTGTTGGTATTTGTGCCACATAAGCCAATACATGTGTCCAATAATGCCCAATCTGCATCCCTAAAGCTTCTAGCCAATTGAAGCACTACCAGCTACCACTCTCACATCCTTAGACTCAATGTCCTCTACATCCACCCATCAGCATGTTAGGTCTTTCTGTCTAATATTTCTTCTATCTTCATTTTCCTTATTTTTGATGAATTTTCCTTATAGGTGCATCTACCCATCCATAGAGAAAATATACCTTTTCATGGATGTTCCCTTTCACCATGTGCATCCACCCCTATGGGTTAGTGTGTATCCACCCATCTAGTCGTAGATCCACCTCTTGGTAAATTTTCCCCTCTTGTTGCACATTTGCCCCTATGAAAAAGTGTGCATCTACCTATTCTTGAGAAAATGTGCCTCTTTGCAAATCCACCCATCCTCTTGTACATCCGCCCCTATGGGCCAACTCACATCTTCCTATTCATCCATGGATCCACCCTATAAATCTTGTTGTGTACCCACCCTTACGAGCTAATGTACATTGTCCTATCTAGTTGTGGGTTTTCCTATGTAGTGGATCCACCCCTTTTGCATGTCCACCCATCAAGAAGTGGATCCACCTATGGGAGATCTTCCTATCCTTGGGTGTATCTACCTATTTAAAGGTGCATCCACCTATCATTGTGCACAACAACCTTTCAGCACATCCTCCCATGCCCCAATGAATACAACCATTGAGGACACATTTTCCTATCTACCTACATGGGTGAATCCACCCATTCATGGACTTTGACCTCTAATAAATGTAAAAATTCAAATTGTACAAAGTCAATTCAAGGGTTGTACCTAGGCATCACACTCTCCTCTCTACACGCTTGCTCTCACTACATCAATCTAGTGGCGAATGCTCAATTCATGTGGCATTTTGCTTCATCTTCTCTCTAAAATCACTCAAATTATTAAGGTGAAAGTGAATATTAATTTACCCTAATTACTATTTATAGCTAGCTCTAATTATCCCTATAACCCTAATTTCTTCTTTTTTCTCCCATTTTCTCCTTGTAACTTCATTTTTTTGTGTTCCTTCATCATTTTTCATTGCAGTATTGCTGGTATCTTCCCTTTTCCTCTTTCAAGATGCTGCTTGGGAACCTTTCTTCCCCATCCACCCTCTCGAGAAAGCATCATCCATCATATTCCACTTTTTCTTCTACGACATCTTTTCCTCCATGTTGGGGCATCTCATCACCTATTTTCTTCTATTGAGTCGGCTATATTATATTTTTCTTTGAAACATCATTATTTTAATGATATTTTGAAGAGGGGAAAAATATATACACCTAAATTTGACCACTTATATTTGGTCAAATTTATCCCTACTTCATCTAAAATCCCTTCGTATTCACATTAATTAAATAAATATGATAATTTATTTAATTTAGTCACATATTCCACATGAATTAAATTTAATTTTTTATTCATCCACTTTCTCTCTCCTATTCCCATCCTCTATAATTCTTCTATTATCCTAATCCACTTGCTAATCATATCATTAAGGATGTTCACATCCCTAATCCATGACTAGGAGGTGTCACATCCTCCAAATTTTGTAGTGTCTCTCTAATTACCTCCACTAGGATAATCCCTCACATAACCCTATTCTTTAATCACTTGCACAACCTAATCCTCTAATTAAGAAAGACTAATCCACTTGCCATTTATGGCACCCACCCCTTGTCCTCCTAACCTTAAATGCTATCTCCTTTTAGAGAAGCAATCCATACACTTAAGAAATTTTAAATTCCTTTTTATTCCCCCCATGCACATTAAAAGGAATTTTTAATTATTTTTGTCACATCCTTCCAATCATTTGGGAAGATTGGACAAGAAATCCATTTATGAGGGAGATCTTTCCCATACCCCCATGGTACTTTCAAAGTACCTCTCACCCCTTCTCATGGTGAAAAGAATCACCACCATATGGGTTGAGATGTCTCAAGGTATCTCATCCCTTGATCTTCCTAGATTGAATCCTATTCGTACATCTCCTCTAGCCCATTCTAATGACTAAAATTAGTCATTTTTTTCACATTCATCCATTATCATGTACCCTTGAGCACATCGAATAGAAGCATCATTTGAGCAAAAATCCTTGTTATGATGCCAAAATTACACTAGAGCACACATCCAATTGCTATTTTTGGGGTAATTATCATGTCAATCTCATCGACATGCTCAATTTTTGTTCAATTTAGAGTAGGTATGAGCTATTTAGCCCTAATCCAAGTGTTTGCTTGAATTTTATGTTTTGTAAGGTTTATTTCTTTTTCTTTGCATTTTATATCGTAGATTCACTACACACAAAAACCTTCAAGGGAAATGCAGAGCACTCAAAGAACTCAACTCAGCAATGTTCAAATGATAATTAAAATCATGTCATTCATCTATTTGAATCCACTTTAATCAATGCATTAATGCCCAATAAATGCCAAGAAAAGAAATTAAATGCTCTATCAAGCAGAGAAAACAAGGCAAGAAGACATCACCACCATCAGGAATCTAAAGTCAGAGATGTTGGAAAAGGCATATCGATAAAGAGAACCCAATGATCGAAAATTCAATTTGGAAAAGGATGGAGTGAAAAGGAATTGAGGATTGAGCCTAGCAAGGATATCATACCATCACAAGAAGCTCTAAAACAGCAAGGAAACAAAAGGAAAATGGAAGAAGGTAGGAAGGAAAACAAAGGGCAAAGAAAACAAAGGATGAAAAGGAAAGAAGAGATGGAGGAAAGAGAAAAAAAACAAAGAAGAAAGGGGAGACCCCATCTAGTTTAGAAAAAAATATGGGGTGTGAATGCAATGCACAACATCTTTGACTACCACCCCTCTATCTACCAATAATATTGTGCAACCCATAGTGAGGAAGTACCCTAAATGTAATACTTATCATTATAATGATAATGCGACACTTTCCCTAGACCTGGATATAAATTCCAAGGAAAATCATTCCTTGGACCTTCACTAGCCAAAACATATTATTCTTTCCTTCAAGAAGGGCATTAAAAATACCCCCTCCAAAAAAGAAAAAAGTTAAACATAAAATTATTAGAATCAAATTTTATAATGCTAATCTCTCTTTCAATGCAAATTTTGTGCCAATTGGATAGCACCACATCGATATTAGTAATAAACAATTCTCTATTGGCTATGGGAATAGTAGTGGTTCATCTAAGGATTTTGAGTCTGGGGGTAAATAATGATAGAAGAATCCTTATGAGCCTCAACCATAAATGTGGCCAGTAGTACTGGAAGGTCAACTAGGCTACCTAGTATCTCTAAAAAAAATAGGAAAAACATTACTATGGAGGGGGCTAATATTGTTAAAGACAAGGAGAAAGTAGTAGAAGAAATTATGTATAGCTTAGATTCTTCCCCCTACTATAACTCCAAAAATATTGAAATGCACTCTATTGAAGAAGAAGGCTCCTATTATGAGGACTCTATGTTCTCTTTCTTTGATTCCTTTAGCAACTTGGAGCTTCTTGAGGAGAATGCTCAGCCATATTTCCTTGAAACTACTACTCAATTTGATATGTTGATCAAGAAAGTGGAAACTAGGAATAAAAAACCATTTATCTATTTTTATTTGTGATATCAAATGGGTTGAGCTAAAAGAGGAAATGAATATTATCCAAAATAGAATGAATAAGCATGAATAATCCTTCAAAAAAAATGGTTAAGTTTAATGATAACATGATCAAAGTATTTGACTCAAGTTTTGTGAGGATGAAGGATAAAATTGGGAAAATAAATCTTGAATAAATTGAGGAGAAGGTTAAGAAGAAACAAAAATCCAAAGGAAGTTGGAGGAGTGTGCTAGAAAACTCGACTAGGAGGAAAAGCTACTATCTCTCAACAAAGATTGGAAAAACATGAAACCCCATCTCAAGTTTAATTATGTTTTTTTCTTTGTTGTTCCTTATGTTGTTTGTGTGTCGCTCTTTGTAGAAAGGTATTTTGTTATGTCATTTTTTTTTTGTTTTATTGTTCTTTAAATCTTTCCTTTTGTTAAGGATTGGGACCCTTGTATCCCTATTTATGAAAAAAAATACATATACACCAAAATAAGCGATGAATTCATTTACACATTAATAGATATAATAATTAATATATTTCTTTATATCATCATTCTTACATATAATATTTCATATTTTTGTTGAGTAGGACAAGTGATCCTAGATCCAATTAGATTAACTAAGATTATCTCCTTTTCACTTTGACTCCATATACAAACATAAACCAACTAGAGTTTTATGATTGACTTGGGACCACAAAGGAGAGCCAACCTCTTAGGGTTTATGCTCTTCTTTAGTTGTAAAAGAGGTAAATTTGATGTATGATTTTGAAAGCCTATTTGATATGTAGCCTTACATCTTAAACTATAATTTATCACATAGATGAAATTGAAATTCTAAAAATAGAAAGATGATCTACGGAGGGAAAAATATTGTGCACCTGTGACATAAACTTGAGGTTGCAATAATAGGTGTAGGGTGTGGGGTGCCCTAGACTAGCCTCCTCTTTTCTTGGATCTACAAAGTCCGAACTATTGGCTATGGTTTGCACTATATTTTGTAGAACTTTCTTCTATTAATACTTTTGGATCTAACCTGCAAACATGAAAATAGGGGGAAAGGATGTGTTGTATAGGGGTTTCCCTAATTCAAACCATGTTTTGGTATTTATACATCCACGTACAGTAAATGAGAGTGATCAAGAGGGCATACCCTAGGTCAAGAAGATGCCAAAATAATGATAATTGACTGAAATGACAAGTGATAAATGATAATGTTACATTGATGTGAAACCCTTGATGAAGAAATATCACACAAGTTGCCACAAAAGTTGATTGATGGATGCCTTGATTGCTTGATAGAGCTTCAAAATGTTAGTTTCCAAAACATAATATATTATTGTATCTATAGCATGTAGAGGATAACTCAATGCATCTTCATAATTTTGGCATTATTGATCATAATGGCTTCTTGCACATAATTTTTTCCTTCTTATTGATGTCTTATAAACTTGAAATTGGTTGATAAAAGTGTTACGATAATGCTACTAATTCTTCCCTTGAATTTCCTTGACTAATTTTAGGATCTTTAATTTGCTCAAAATATTTTCTAGGTCTCATTAGGATTTCAAACAATAAAAAAGACTAGTATTTATCTGTAATTATTCTAATATCTCAAAAATCAAATATTGATAGTTGACAAATGAAATTAGAAATTAAAATAATAAAATACCCAAATCTACATATCCAAAATGGAGCCAAAATGAGTTGGTCAAGGGCATGGAGTTCCCTAGACCAGATCCATCCTTTTCAGGGCCTAAAGTGTTGGGGGAAAATTTTAAAGGCTTACTTTCATTTCCCATTGTTTTATTTTCTAAAGATACTTATAAAATGGGTAATTAAATGCATAATTAGGTCCAAGCACTTAGGGGGGAGCTAAACCTATTGTAAGATTTTCAAGGGTGGCAATTTTAATATTAAATTTAGCCCTCACTTTAGTGAGAGTATGAAATTATGCTTAAACTTACACTAAAGTATGGATAATCCAAGAGGGATTCAATTATCCAAACATTGAAAGGATAGGATGACATCAAATCTAGGGGATGCACTAGCCCCAAATTAAAGATCTATGGAAAAAAAATATAAGGACAAAGTTTCATGCCCGTATTTTAATGTAGGTCTAACACAACTGCTACAACTTTTTTTTTTAAACAAAATAAGCTCACAACCCAACATCATATGCATCATTCCATTTTGCACAACTCAGCTTCTAAAGTGAGACATTGTTTAATAATGCTATACTCGATGAGGAACATCTTTTAGTCTAATTATTTATTTCTTGAGGTCTAACTCCTATTTTTTTGATTATATGGTAAAAATAGGTTTCGAAGGGACCCAAAACCATTTACATCAAGTTACATAAAAATGCTGCTAAGTAAAGAAAAGAACAATTAAAGCACTAGCAATAACCAACAACCAAAAATCAGCCAACAAACAACAGAAAAATGGTGAAATAGAAGAGCTAAAGTAGACCAACACAAGAGAATTACTTCAAATTTTTTAGAGTATTGGCCACCTCAATCTCTTGATTGTAGTGCAAGTTAACCATATCCACCAATTCCTATTTTATTCTTCAAAATACTTCCTCATACTACCCCTCATTCTTGTGCATGGGTCTTTAGCCTCCTCTTTGGCACTCTTCTTACCCTTCCCCTTGGAATTCTGATCCTTCTCATACATCTCAGCAAAATGCATTTGATCCTCTTGTAGTTGGTTGATTTGTTACTTTTGGCTTGTCCAAGGCCAGATTCTTACCCACAGCCTCCCTCACACCCTTCTCAACCAATTCATCCTCAAAAACCTTGTCTCGATCATCATTGGCATCATGAAGAGGTTTCTACCAAGTAGGAGAATCTTTCACAACAATGACATTATATATAGTGTCCACCTATTATGGTTCCTCTAGCTCACCCTTCCTACACACTTGAGAGTCTGACCTATGCATCTTATCCAGTCTCTTTGAAACCCTCCGACAAAATCCCAAATCCAAATAGTCCTCCAACTAAACTAAATTATCTTCCTCATCCTTCCCAAAATCATCAGAATCTGGACCATGCAACTCAACCTTCTTTTTGGTTTCCCGCCACTGAGACCTAATCTTTTTCTGCATAGAAACATCCTCTCCAGTCAATGACCCACCAGAATCCATTCCATGAATGACTAGTTTCTTGGCATGATCCTTCTTCTTCAATGTCCCCTTCTTCCTCTTTTTTGGTGGGAGAGTTAGCAGGGGATGAGGATACTGTAACAGTGTTTTTATCATCCACCTTCCACTCTTCATCCCCATCACCATCAGTATCCAAACCAGTAGAAAAGGAATCAACACTAATTGTCTTCTCTTTTCCCTTGAAAAAATTGGATAGAGTGTTAGCTCTCACATGCTCCATGATGAGCAATATGATCCCTTCATGGAGCATAGGAGTCAAACAATTTTTGAGGTGGGCATAGACTAAAACCTCCAAAGAGGATAGAAGAAAAAACATAAATGGAACATACAAATTATGTTTGAATTGATTAAGTAGAGTGAAATGATACCCTAGATAGCAAAAAACCAACCATTGAGGGTTATATACCTCATTATAACTTCTACAACATTAGCCCAAATGTGCTTAAGCAAAAGAGGGTCATAGCCCCAAGAGGGAAGTTTTACCAGGTCATCTTTCGCATTACCCTTAAAGAATTGATACATTGCATCTTCATTACTTTTCCTTTCTTTGTAGAATTTGTGGCCATATGTCAATAAGCCAGTAATGAAGGCAATAAAGTCTTTAGTGATGTTAAACTCAATCTCGTCCACCTTCAAGCACCTATTATGCCAGCAGCGAAAAAATTTAATAGAGGCTTCATGGTCAAAACCATGAAGCCTCTCAAAATAAGGCATGAAATGCTCATGTTCTAGAATCTACCAAACTTTGTGTTTATTCTTCCATTTGTCACAAGAGATGGGTTCGAGTTTACTCCTATCCCTGGCCATTTTAGTAATACAAAAAAATAGTAGAAACTAGAGCCCAACAACACTATTTAAAATGCAAATGACCATAAGAATGGGCCAAATTCAACCCATAAAGCATCTGGCATGCAAGGGAGAGATAATTACTTGATCACCCCTATCAAAAACTCAAGTCTAGCTTCCATCTCATAATAATAGTTTAGCCCTCTTGGGAAGGGATGAGTACTCTGCCCATGCCTTAAAATTAATAATTTTGATAGCCTCATTTGCAAAGAAATCTACTAGGGAATTTCCTTCCCTATAAGTATGAGAGACACAGGTTTCTTCGAATAGCCTCAACATCATGATAAATCATTAATGAGTGACTCAATTGTGCAAATCGGATTCTAAATGCCATTCAAACACTTGAAAATGTTGAGGGAGTCACCCTCAACTCACACTTTAGAAACAAACCTTTCCAACATAGCTTTGATGTTGATGTAAGTAGCTTCAGTCTCAGGGCGATGATTGGTTGACTCCTATAGTTGATTTTTATAGATATGTGACATTAATTTCTTACAAATGTATTGATGAGATATTGATACCAATAGTTCCATTACTCAAGTAGTACTAATTTAAAACATTAAATAATTAGATACTTCCTCGCCCTCTTTCTCAGGTAGGGCTACATCATAAAATTACCTAGAATTAATTAGGTTTACCATTACTTAATAATCCCCATAATTACCTCTTAGGTCAAAGGGGTTAACAATATGTGACTTTACAAGGAGGAATTTAACTTAGGTCTATATTTCCCTCCCTTTCCTTTAATATGATTATTATTTCTACACATTAGCTCACGCCATATTAGTAAGGTTAGATCATAATAATAAATTCAATATTGGCTAGTCTACTCCCCATGATTTTATTTATTGATAATTCATCCAACTGTTCATTTTAAATTTTAGTACATAAATTTAAATCTACCTTTAAGGAGAATAATACCACCATTTGAAAGCATCACATACATACATACTCTTCTCAATTCATCTTTACCTAACTATTCATTATTTTTTATTACTACTCAAATAGATGTAGAATATTTTTTACTCACCTCTTTCACACACCTATGGTCTTACCTTAGTTTGATTGATGTTTCATCCATGCGCACCAAGTTGTAGTCATCCAACCTTCACATTCCATCACTTGTAAGTTGTAGAATCCTTTCTTACTCACTATTGGTATCCACTTTAGGGGACATGAAACTCATTAGTAATTTATCAAATTAAATCCTAATATAATATCATCTCTCATATTTGTGTTTAATTAAATAACCCATGGTAACTTGTCCCCTAAGTTACAATCATTTTTTCCATAATACATTAGCTCTAGCTAGACTAAATAATCCCTATTGAATAACACCAATAATCATCATAATTCTATAATATTTGTTTTGAGAAGTTAGATATTTAAAATAGGGCTATTGAAATTAGATATCAATTCTCAATTATAAAACATGCCATAAGATACAAGGGTTTCCTATTCCTTACTCGAAGCAATTCATAATTCAATATAAAATTCCCTTTTGTTATTTAAATGCATTCATGTTTTGGTGCATTAAAGGATAAGAGTTTACCCTAGGGTTTATTTATGCAATTTCAATGATGACAACACATAAGTACTTTGTTTATCATTTCCAATCTAACTCACTAGAAATTAATGGAACAAACTTACAAATTTTAGGGTTGTATTAGTTACCCACAAGGTGGGGCCTTATATCCCCCTCCCCTTAGATTGGACTTCCTCCTAGAAGTCCTCCATTTCTAGAATCTAACCATAAGCACACATTAGAGATCAACCATCAAACTATCAGAAATCAACTAATCACTTTACTTTCTTGATGAAATAAATCAACCATCAAACTATAAGCACACATTAGAGACACCACTTTCATGAATTAAACACCCGAATACTTAGAACAAAATTTCTCACAATAGAGAATTTATCTTTTATTCTCTCAATATAAGAAATTTTAACCACCATTCATGTAGTTATAAGTTATTTACAATGTAACCAACTTCAATTAAATTACACGAGAATATATCAAAATAAATTAGCATCCTTTGATACACTACAAAATCCCTTTGCACCATAAACATCAATCATGATGTTAGAAAATATTTATTTTCCAATGTCAAATCATGTCTCAAAGAATATTAGCTCTACATTATTTGTTACTATCTTTCTCACATAGTTCACATGTATACCACATCACATTTATTTTCAAATTTACATATACATCACAATAGTTACACATTACTTACACCATAAGGTTCACACAATGGGGTTTAAAAGGATGAACATGCATAGATATCATAACCATAAGGAAAGATGGTCGCGAGACCCCTTCTTTAAGGACCCTGTTACCTGTAGGTCTATTATATATCATATCCCTTCAAATTTTGTCTTCCTCAATCTTCAATCTTTTAATTTTTGCCTAAGTCTAAAGTTTTTTCCTTCATTCTAGTCTCGGTCACAGGTTCCTCTAAAGTTCCTAACCTCTTGTCGCACATTTTATGAGTTTTGAAACCTAAGTTGTTGGCACTATGTGTTTTTAACTTTGTAGTTGGGTTTTTGTTTTTCCTAACTTCTCGACAACCCGACTTGTCCTTTAAGTGGTGTCAAGTAAGTTAGTTTATTGTGAAGTTGAGGATTCAAAAGTTTTCATAACTTTGTAACTCCTGACTTTAGGTTGTAAAGTTTCAGTTTTTCGCGACAAGGTAATATGTTGTGCACCCACATATTTTTAGTTACCGCCAATGCATTTAATGAGGCATATAGTACAACCTGGAGATGTCTTATCAAGGATTTTTGTAAGGCACATAAATCTTAGGGTTTTCTTTACCAAGGATTTAAATAAAGCACCATATTAATTCATCACTAAATGCACATCCTATCATTTACAAAACTTAAGGTGGTGAAAATTTATTTGGTTGAGCTTGCAATAGAACCTCTATCATCTACAATTATTTCTTCAGGAATACAAGTGTTTTTCTTTGTACTGTGAGCTCATGCAGTCTAGAATAAAAAACTGTTGGCTCAGCATGAGAGACACAGAGCTAGGATCTTTTAAGTTGGAAGAATTATGGGCATGCCTGGAAAGTGATAAGAGTTCTATTGATGGGAAATTATTAGAAAGTTGATTATCTCATGCCGAGGGTTTTATAGAAGCGATTCTCAGTGTGGACTTAATAGGTGCATGTGCAAGAAGATAGATTCCTGAGAAACAGGAAATCAAGGCCGTAGACGAGACCGTTGTTGCTAGAATTTCCCCTAGAACTATTTCTCACGCACTAAGGATTCCTAAGAGAGCTCCCATGAAGGATATGTCTATCGCAACAACTAGTGAATTCTTAAAAGTCAATGAAAGCTAGTGCAAGAATTCTATGGCCAAAGGGTGGTTGAAATAAAAAAAAAGAGGTAAGTCACAACTACCCGCTAAACTCAAAAGAATGCATTTTAAAGGAGAAATTGCAGATGCTATTGCTTTGTTGCATCGTATTGTTGGGAATGCACAAATTGAGTCCTTTGAGGACTGGATGTGTCAATTTATTTTGGATGTCTATGATGAAAACATATACATTAATTGGGCCAAGATAATTTGCTTCCATTTAAATGAACAATTTGTCAATTTTCAGAAAACAACTACTTTTCATTTGTGTTCTTGTTTAACATACGTTATAGCTAGTCAAAGGTCATTTTGGCCAAGATTGAAACCATAGATACCCCCAACTTCTAGCATGCCTGTGTATAAGTGCTACCCGCAATTTACTAAGCAAGCCAGAATGGGAAATTTTTCCCTTATTAATGATGCATTTTTAATGGAAGCTATAAGGAAATTAGATGGGAATCTTGAAGTGTGTTTTTCTACTAAATCAATGTCTCTAGTGTCAGAATTTGGAATTTTTTATATTCATTTTGATAGATTTTCCTATTTGAGGATAGGTGGTTTTGAAAAAGCCCCACTGAAATTACCCAAATATCTTGAAGATTTGCTAGTGTTCTTGGAATTTTGTAGACAAATGGCTATTGTGAATGTGAAATAATTGAATATGGGGAAACTGGGGTATCCTTTCCCATTGACAACTCCATATTTCACATGCAAAAGTAATCAAATGGCCAAATGTGTTGAAGGCCTTCTTAAAGAATATAATCTCTAGCATTTATTCATGAGGGCTAATTTTGACAGCAAGGGTTTTGTTAAGTGGAATTTATATGGAGGAAATTCATATCAACATTAGCATGCTATTGAGGACTTCTGGGAGGATTGCATTGATGAAAATGAAGTCCTGAAAAGAGATTACATGAGATTAACCCTTGAATAGATACAAGATTTTGGTCTACCTTTCAAGATTATGGAGGGTACAGTTGATGATTTGGTGGTCATTGACCCCGAATATGAGAATTTGTCTCATAAGTCACATCCCAAGGTTGACTAGAATGAAAATGAAGTTTTGGATACCAACATACGGGCTGCCCCTGTCATGAAAAGAACTCAAGATTGGCTGGAAGGAAAATGGCGACAAGTGGCAGGTTCTACTCAGGAACCAAAGTCTTCACAAAAAAATGAACAAGGTTCTTCTCAAAATATTACAGTTCGTATATCCTCAGGGAGAATGGCTACAAGATCTTCCAATGAAAATTCATAGTTTGGAGGTGATGGAGAGAAACTAGAAGAGGTAGTTAAGCTAAAATCTATGTGTAAGCAAGATAGTCCATCTACTCCTACTCCTAAAAAGAAGGATAGTCAAACAAAACCTATGTTTGAGGATCTGGATGCTATTTTCGAGCATATTGTTAAGGATAATACTTTCACTCCATTGTATGAGGTGCTCTCTTCCCCAGTGGAAAACATGCCTATTACTCCTGGTGAGACTAGAGAAAACACTCTAGAGAATAAGAATTCTGCTTTGATTGAAACTTCTCTAGTATGGTTGAGGAAAGCAGTAGAGAAGAAGAGGAAATAAACTCCTAAAACAATAGTTGGAGTAGATACAATTACAAAGCTACTCCAAAATTCTTCAAGACCAAAGAAAGCTCAGAAGATGTCAAGGATATTGACTAATCCTAATTATGGTCATCAGGTGTAGGAAATTGTTGATCCCATAAAATATCTAAATGAAAATGAGATAACAATAACTAATTATAAGGTCACACATGTTGATATGGGACCCCAGACACTTGCAGGCGATATATATCATGTTGAATATTCAGTCAATGCTTTGATCAAACGAGTAAAAGAAGAAAGGAAGGAAAAAGTGGTATTGTAGTCCTAGGTTCTTAATTTGAAGAACTTTATTTCTTCTATAGTACCTTCCTCTATATCTAGTGAAGCCTCAAGTTCTCAAGCAAGAATGATTGTTGAGTCCACAATGCAATTAATTAGAAAGAATCTAAGCTATTCTAAAAATGTTAGTGAATGGATTGATGATATGCTTGAAGAAAATGTCCTCTTTATCAGTAAGTCTACTTTTCTACACTCAAATGGTTGACAAAAGGAAGGAGTTGATAGCAGAACTACAAAAAATCCAAAAAGACCATACTAGTCTCTATGTGCTCTCATAGGAGATTAAAGAATTAATTTCCATGGATCATATGAAACTGGTCAATGAACAAATTGTAGGTGTATACACATAAAAATGGTCATGTCTATAATACTGACAATTAATTAAATATTTATTATTTAATTAATTTATCTAAAAGTCCTCTACATATGATTAAATTTAATTAATTGTATTGTATTGTTCATTCATCTTATTCTTTCTTCATGATTAAATAAATTTATTTTATTTAATTATTTTCATACGTCCACTTAATTAATTAAATAAATACATTTTATTTATTTAAATTAATTATCATTGTTTGAATTTAAATTAAATCTTTTGATTTAATTAAGTTTAAATATTTCTCTTTCTTCTATTTTTAATTCTTCTTCTAAATTAATTAAATATTTCATTTAATTAATTTCATAAAAGTGGTTTAATTAAATAAACCTTATTTAATTAAATATCTTTTGCTTTCTTTCTAAATCACAATTAGATATTTTATTTAATTGTAAAATCTTTTGAAATCTTCTCATATCATAATTAAATATTTTATTTAAATATGAGATCTTCTGCTTTTTTTCAAAAATCTTGATTAAAGCTTTCTTCTTATCACAAAACTTTCTTCTGCTTTCAAAAGCTTAATTAAATATTTTATTTAATTAAGAAAAAAGCTGAATCTCCTCCACAAATAAATAATTGAATTTTTAATTCATTATTTATCAGCTTTTAAATCTTTCTTTTATTCTTTTAAAGAAAGATGATTTCTTATCTTCTTATCTTCTTCTCTGTCATAAAAATAGAAAAATCTTGTTTTCAAGTTTTCTTCTATTTTCTCTTCAGTTTCATCCTTCTTCAACCATTCGATCTGTCAGGAATTATCACAACCATCAATCAAGACAGCCAATCAGAATCATTCGAAAAACTCTATAAATACCTGTGTGAATCCAAGCATTGATAATAGGCAATTAATTAGAGTTCATGCATTTAATTCATTTAGTATTCTCATATCATAGCATCATGTTTACTTCAAGCATATTAGTTCAATTCAATATCATAGTTTAATCTTGCATCATGCATCACATTTAAAATCTCGTTCTTTAGGAAGACATTTTGTTGAGCCTAGCCTACAAATCTGAGAGCAAAAAGCTGGAATCAACAAAAACACTGAAGATAGAGGACAATAGGACGATAATTGAAGCAGAATACTGAGTTTGCATTTATTTACTTTTTATGTTTTGTTTTGATACAATGTCTTATTGGTGTGCTTGAATAGTATTTATTTTAATTCATTATGCATATTATTTTCGATCACACATTTCTGGCGCCCACCGTGGGGCCTATGCCCCCATTTTAGACTTCTTTCTTGCAGGTCTTCTTGCAAGTTTTCTGGCAGGTTTTCTGGCATCTGGCAGCGCATCTGGGAGATCCAATTTTTTTCATTTTACAGGTACTTCGGCGCATCTGAAGACTGTTTCGGCGCATCTGGGAATTTTTGAAGAGCATATAGGAAATAGAATGGCGCATATGGCATTTCTGCAGAGCATATAGGAGTTTAATTACTGCATATAGGACATCATTAAGTGCATTCAAATCTGTTTCGAAAAAATTTAAAAAAAAATTGCATTTTAGTTTAGCGCATTTAGGTTCTGTTTTTGCGCAATTAAGTTCTGTTATTGCACATTTTTAGGTTCTGTTATTGCGCATCTGAATTCTGTTCTTGCACATATAGGTATTGTTTTCACGCATCTGGGTAACAGGGTTGCACATATTGGTTCTGTTTTCGCACATCTGGGTAACAGAGTTGCGCATCTGGGTTGTAACAGAGATTTTGAGTCTGACGCCTTCCGCAGACATAATTTCTTTCCATTTTCTTGCTAGATTTAAAATGAATCAATCTAGGGTAGCCACCACATCTTTATCATGCAGTTAAAATGAACCCAATGTCTATTGTGAAGCAAAATCTTCACTTAGATTAAATCATTTTTTATTTTGGTGCACCTAAAATGAATCTGTCTACTCTTTTTGACTGTGTTTGAAAGTGGTAGGTGATTATGCTCTCACCCTGTGCAAACTACGTGATCAAAAAACCAGACCCACTTTTCCCTGTGTAACCTTGACTTGATAATCGAAGTATCCTCTCCCCTTGCGCACTTGTGCGATCTTGGGTGCAAGAGAAACGGTTATTGACTCTAGAAATTGGGCCTGCCTAGGGATTTCATCACCTCAACGTGACTCAAACCAGCAACGGAGCTAAGGCAAAGCTACCCCCAACCGGTATATAAATTTAAATCTTAAGGGAAAACCTAAGGTTGTTTGTGCGGATGTGTCATACGGACGGAGTTGTACTCCCTTAAACCCTGTTGAGCTTAACCTCTTCAAGCTGGAGTGCCACCTTAATGATGATTAATCTCTTGCCCCATGTATGGCCACTCAAACGGGGGTCCCGAACTAAAAACTCTTGTGTAGTAAGCCAAAATCCTTCTATTTGCTAGCGCAACACCGGTCGGTGTGAAGGCATCCACACTTTCGCAGTTTGTATTAGAGGTGATCAGCTCACCATGGGAGTTTCATGGGGGTTGGAAGCTTGGTTGGCCTGAGAAGAGAGTGCACTATAAGGGGGAGCCCATGCAGCCAAGCTTCTGAATTCACACGCTACAGATATGTGGTTACGTGGAATCTAGTGGATATTGTCCTGGCCTAACCTAGGTTGTGCTTGTCTTATTCTGTGCTTGGTTATGATCAACTTAAATCAGACTGTTTGTTGTGCTTTCAAAAACATTAATTCAGATAAAGGATCATCCAAAATGAACATGAAAAACTTCAGCTGAAAATTTTGAAAACTGGTCAAAAACTGTCTTTGAAACTGTTTTAGCGCATCTAGGAAAAACTGTAGCGCATATACAATCTGTTCTTGTGCATCAACTTCCTGGTTCAGCGCATCTGAGTAATCTTCCAGCGCATTTAGGGACTGTTTTAGCGCATATACTTCTTGGTTTAGCACATCTAAGCTCTGTTTCTGTGCATTCAAGGTGTTCTGCAGCGCATTTGACTCTTTCTCCAGCGCATATGCCTCTTTTTGCAACGCATTTGGGGAACAGAATAGCGCTTTTAGGTTTCTGTCAAATTTTGTAGACCCAAATTTCTGACATTTCTCTCCCATGTTGAGGAAGTGGAAATCAACCAAGTTCGTCAAGAAATCAGTCTCCAATAGGATCAAGAAACCCAAAACGAACTTTAGTTACAAAGAAACCTTAGACTGCAGAGAATTTTTGTATAAGATTCGACACGTCTTGCTCCATTATCACAAATTTCTCCATAGATACCAAGACTACATTAGAGGATTCACTGACAATTACACTATAGAACCTTTAGCTACTCAAGCTTATTATCAAAGATTAGCGTTATCTCAACATCACAATCTTAATCAACCTCTTGAGTTCGAGAATATACCACAACCTTCGATTGAATATTCAACACATCCTAGTCAAATCCTTCAGTGACCTTTTTGATCATATCATAAGATTCCTTTCATATGCCTATTTTTACAAGATCTCAATACAACAAAATAGGAGAAGAGTCTCAACGAGAGAGTCCTACCCATAACATTCAAGAAGAAGGTGAACGTGGTAATCCTCATTTTAGTGTGAATCACAATCCTCTTTTCAGTGACGACAATATGGCTGATAGAGAGGAAAATCCATCTCATAAGTACAAAGACATGAACAAAACTCCCGTAGATAGTGACAATGAGCAAGAGGAAGAACTTCACATTAGAGAGGCTGAACAAGACCCCAAGTTTCTTAAAGCCATAGAAAAGATCCTGCAACTTGACAAAGAAAAGTATTTTCTCTTCCTAGCCGATCAAGGAGCTAAACTGCCTAAGGATTTTGATACTAAGAAATTAAAGAGCAAAGAGGAAGAAACATCCCCATCTGATCTTACTGCTCTTACTCAACAATTTAAGGCACTCCAAGGACAAATCAAAGAGTTATAAGGGGGAACCACAACAAAGAAATACACTCTTGATGACATATGTCCTTATCCTTTTGATAGAAATCTCAATATGATTCCATTTCCTAAACATTGTGAAATTCCCAAATTTGATCGTTATAATGGGAAATCGGATCCAATTGACCACGTTAGAGACTTCCGAAACATGACTTTAGAGTTTGCACATGAAGACACTTACTTACTGCAATTATTCCCTCAGAGCCTTGGAGTTAATTCTATGGAATGGTTATCTAAGATTACACCTCCTGTTCAAACATTTGAGGAATTGATCAATTTGTTCATAACACAATACACCTACAACATCCAACACCAAATCACCATGATTGATCTTTGCAAAGTTGCACAAAAACCTGGTGAACCCTTCACTACCTTTCTTCAAAGATGGAGAAGAATGTTCGCTAGGTATCCACGTCATGTTCCTAAAAAGGAAAAAATGGTTACTTTCATCAATAGCCTAAACTCAGAAATGAGCTATCACTTAAATCTACATTGTCCACCCTCCTTTGAGAAATTGATTGAGGATGCCATCACCATCGAAAGTGCTTTGGTCAAAAGAGGGACAATAAAACTTGACAGGGACAACCCTAGCTCATCTAACCATTGCAACAATCAAGACAAGTCTAAATTTTGGACTCGCAACAAAAACATTGTAAACGATGGTGTTGTAGATGCAAATCATGTCACGTCTAAGCCGTTTGTTTTGAGTACACCAAATACTACTCGTAACAATAATTACAACAATGTCAATTCAGTCGCGAATCAAGGAAACAATCTTCCCCCTCCAACGAACAACAATCAGGGGACTGTCAACAACCAAAACTACCGTGGAAACAACAACAACACCTTAGGGAATACCTCAAACACGAACCCACAACGCTTTTCATTCTTCTCTAATAAGAGAACTTTCACTCCACTAGGAAAATCCTTGGAATCTACTTTCAAAGAGGTTATGGAAAAAAATGTCCTTACTTTGCCACCTCAACGCAATTATGAACCTAGTATAAAACCTCCATCATGGAATGAAGCTTATTATTGTGATTATCATAGGTGCAGAGGTCATCGTACAAACAACTGTCAAGCTTTGAAGCATGCTCTTCAAGACCTAATTGACAAAGGAATTATCACAGTAGAAGGACAACAAAAATCCAATGAAGATCACCAAGCATTTCGCAACCCTCTACCAAATTATCAAAAGGGAGAGTCTTCTGACAAAAATGTGAATCAAATCGATGACACTATAATCCGTCACCTCTACATGGATGATGAGCGAATCAATGTTATAAAAATCAAGGAGCAAATAGACAATAGACAAGTTAATGTCACAACGAGAGCACAAGCTAAAGTTGTCTTGAAAGGTGTTGCTTCAAAATCCACTGAGCCCTTCCCTCAACATCGATATGACTTAGTTAACCAACTTCGAAAAACTCCGGCCCAAATTTCCATTTTAGAACTCCTAAAGATTTCTCCTGCACATAAGGAAATTTTAGACAAGGCCCTTTTTGAAACAACTGTATCCATGGATTTGGATGTGAACCGATTTCAAGCCATGGTAGGACATTTGTCCTCACCCACATGTCTTTCATTCTCTGACAAAGATGATGTTTCCATGACTCATCCCCACAATTCATCATTATACTTAGAGGTCATGATCCACAAGTTCCGTGTAAAACGTGTCCTAATAGATGGAGGGGCTGGTTTGAATATATGTACCTTGAAGTTAGTCCAAGCTTTAGGATTTTCTGAGGACTCCATTGATCCTAGAAGAAAGATTACTATTAAAGCCTATGATGATGAGGAAAGAATGTCTAAAGGTCTAATCATGCTACCAATCAGAGTGGGACCTGTTATCAAAAATACCTTTTGTCAAGTATTAGAACGGGATCTGGCATATAACATCTTGTTGGGTCGTCCTTGGATCCATGAAATGCAAGCTGTTCCGTCCACGTACCATCAATGTCTTAAGTTTCCATATGACGGACAGGAAATCACTATATCAGTTGATAATTCAAACACCCAAACTTGTGCTAACATCAAAGCTAGTCAGGATACTTTGGTTCCAAACAATCGAGAAGCGCTTGCTAATACTTCTCCTAAGAATGATACACAAATCAGTCAATTAGCCAAAAGCTTTGATAAGAAACTGCAGTTCAAGGAAAGTGGAGTTGGGGAATATTCTCTCTATCTTGCTAATCTACCTACATCACCTCGATCACATGGACAACCTTCTATTACACAACAACAGATATCAGTAGCATCAACATCAGCACAACTACAAACAGAACCAACTACCAAGTTCAATGGACAATTTATCAAAGAAAAATTCCCTCTGGGGGATCCTGAAGATACAACAATTCTGAATTGGCTTTATAAGGATGAAGATGAAATAGTTCTAAATGTCACCTTACCAACTGACAGATATGGGAAATGATATTCCATCATGCAAAAGATGGGATATGACAATGGTCCTCTTGGAAAAAGAAAAGAAGGCATAGTTGAGCCTATCCATCTTCTAGGGCTTGCTGCATATGATAAAACTGGACTAGGCTATGATGCTACCCCATCCAACCAATCACAGGGTAATGTTTTTACACTACAAGAAGGTTCTGATAAGAAAGAGGCATGTTTGGCATCAATCCTGAAGTTCATAGAAAATAACTCTGATACAGATTTTGCTGAATATGAATGGGATACCATCCATGATGATGAATTTTGGAGAGACAAAGAGGTAGATGTCATACACAAATATACACCAACTTTAATCAAAGGAGAAGGTTCAGGGTCCCAACCACAAGGATCTGAACTACAAAGCAACTATGAGTCTAGTGATACTGAGTCAGATCTTAACGAACAAGACTATCAGGAGAATAGTACCATCATTGATCTACCTCATGCCTTGGATCCTACCGATAACTCTATTTTGACCCTAACCATCGCCGATTTCACACGACCAAATGACTTGTTACCTTTGATCCATCCTGATCTCATTGACTGGGATCTAACTGAACCTCTTGACTTGCCTATTTTTCCAAATGACAAAGCTATCATAAACTTCCTTTCCGCAGATGATATAAATGATTGTTCCACTAGCGATTTTCAATATGAAGTCTTTAATCAGGAGAGTGTCAAGTCTCCTAGCTGCAAAAATGAAAATAAAGAAAAACGATCTAGTGGTGAAAACCAGAATCTGGCAGTACTAGATCAAATAAAAGATAAAATAAAGAGCGTATCAGATGGTGAAAACCTTTTCAAGGCACTAGCTGATGGGAAACTTGACACTCTCCCAGAGCACTATCATGAGAGATTGCCCATCTTGGTTGAGCCTACAAAGGAAATCAATATTGCAACTACAGATAATCCAAGGATTCTACAGGTAGCTAAATCAATGACAGATAAAGAAATCCCAAAGTTCATAAACTTTCTCAAAGAAAATCAAGTCAATTTTGCTTGGTCATATGTGGACATGCCAGGTCTAGATCCTGATCTCATAATGCATCATTTGTCTATTAAACCAGGAGTTAAACCAGTGAAACAAAAACTCAGAAAGATGCATCCTCATGTTGCACTGCTAGTTAAGGAAGAACTCAAGAAACTCCTAGATGCAGGATTTATAAGATCAATTGCCTATGCAGAATGGATTTCCAATATTGTCCCAGTAGCAAAACCAGATAAACGCATTAGAGTGTGCACTGATTTCAGAGATCTTAACAAAGCTTTCCCTAAGGATGACTTTCCGCTTCCAAGCATTGACACTATAGTTGATTTAACAGCTAGCCATGCCATGTATTCATTAATGGATGGTTTCTCTGGATACAACCAAATCAAGATTGCACTAGAAGACCAAGAGAAAACAGCTTTCACTTGTCCATGGGGAACATACTGTTGGAATGTCATGCCTTTCGGTCTAAAGAATGTTGGGGCTACTTATCAAAGAGCTATGACTACGATCTTTCATGACATGATGCACACATTCATGGAAGATTATGTGGATGACATATTGGCAAAATCATACACTAGAGAAGGACACCTGGAGATACTGTCAAAAATATTTACCAGATTGGAAAACTTCAAAGTTCACCTAAATCCTAAGAAATGTGTTTTTGGGGTCACATCTGGAAAACTTTTAGGATATATAGTTTCAGAAAAGGGAATTGAAGTAGATCCTGCTAAAGTTCAGGCAATCATGGAGATGCCTCCCCCAAAGAACATCAATCAATTGAGATCATTACAAGGGCAACTTCAGTCCATCAGAAGATTCATTTTGCAATTGGCTGACAAAAGTCTACCATTCACACATCTCCTGCATAAGAATGTTCCTTTTAGATGGGATGACAAATGTGAAATGGCATTTCAACAAATCAAGCAGTACCTGATGAACCCACCAGTTCTAGTACCACCAAATCCAGATAAACCATTGATCCTGTATATTGCCGCAACCAAGACATCCTTGGGGGCATTATTAGCACAAGAAGACCGTGAAGGGAAAGAACGTGGAATCTATTACATCAGCAGAACACTAACAAGTCATGAACTCAACTATAATTTCATTGAGAAGGCTTGTTTAGCAGTAGTCTTTGCTTCACAGAAATTTCGACATTACATGCTAACTCATACAATCAATCTTATTTCAAAAATTGATCCACTCAAGTACCTACTCAGTAAAGCATCACTAACAGGAAGGTTAGCAAAATGGGTTATGATTTTGAGTGAGTTTGACATCCACTACATTGATCGCAAAGCAATCAAGGGACAAGTTATTGCTGATCAACTAGCAGACGCTCCTCTACAAACAAAGCACCCCTTACACATTGAATTTCCAGATGCTGATGTTTTCACTACAGAATCTAAGCAGCTATGGTCCTTATACTTTGATGGTTCTTTCACTCAACATGGATCGGGGGCAGGAATTCTCTTTGTCACCCCTCAATGACATACCATTCCTCGGTCATATAGGCTAATGTTTCCATGCAGCAATAACATAGCTGAATATGAAGCACTAATCACTGGACTAAAGACAGCATTGGAATGGAGGATTACCGAGCTACAAGTTTATGGTGACTCACAGTTAGTCATTAACCAAATCAATGATGATTATCAGACTAAAGATGATAAATTGTTGCCATACAAGAAGATGGTCGATGACTTCAAGAAGTACTTTGTGGACATCCAGTTCACACAAATTCCAAGGCTCGATAACAAAGCAGCTGACGCTATGGCTACGATCGCATCATTGGTACAACTCCCAGAAAAATAGACTCGCTATGAATTTCTGGTGGAACAATTATTTACACCTGCTTATGACACACCCGAAAGCCAAGTTATCTACCATTTGGTAGGATCCGATTCACCCTGGTATGGTAAGATTTATGCCTACCTAAAAGATGACATTTTACCACCTAACTTATCCCGTAACCAAAAACGTAACTTTATCCGACAATCCTCTCGCTATACCCTTATGGTTGATACCCTTTATCGCCGTGGCCTTGATGGTACTTTACTTCGATGTCTTGAACGGGATGAATCTGACAAATCTTTACAAGAAGTTCATGGGGGCATTTGTGGTACTCATTCGAGTGGACTAACCTTATCCAAGAAATTGATTAGAATGGGTTACTATTGGCCTACAATGGAGAGGGAATCATTCACTTTTGTTAAAACATGCCCAAAATGTCAGATTCATGGGAATCTTATTCATGCTCCTGCACAAGAACTTCATTCGTTCACACCAACCTGGCCATTTTCTCAATGGGGGTTACATCTAGTAGGGAAAATTCATCCTTCATCCTCAAATGGGCATAAGTTCATCATCTCGGCGACAGAATATTTCACTAGGTGGATTGAGGCAGTACCTCTATCTAAAGTCACCGGAAAACAAATTTCATCCTTCATACTCAACTACATTATTTGTTGATATGGTATTCCTAATGCCATTATTACAGATAATGGTCGACCTTTCAAGAATCAGGATGTTGATGAACTTTTGAAAGATTCCATATTCAGCATAGATATTCAACACCTTACTATCCACAAGGGAATGGCCAAGCAGAGGCCTCAAACAAGACTATACTAAAGATTTTGAAGAAGACCATCAATGATTCAGGGAAAGATTGGCATGTTCAACTCAATCCCGCCTTGTGGGCTTACAGAACTAGTGTTCGAACACCAATAGGAGCAACACCTTTTGCCCTTGTCTATGGAGCAAAAGCCATATTGCCTTTAGAGGTTGAAATACCCTCACTAAGAGTATCACTGAAAGGTCTCATAACAGATGATGAATACAAAGTTTCTCGACTACAAGAGTTAGAACTTCTAGATGAAAAGAGATAGAGAGCAGCTGACCATTTGAAAGCATACCAACAGATGATGTCTCGTAGCTATAATCACAAAGTAAAGCCACGTACCTTTCAAGTGGGTGATCTAGTTCTGAAAGAGAACCCACACAATCAACAAGACAGAGAAAAGAAAGGAAAGTTTGAACCAAATTGGCTAGGCCCTTATGTGGTTATTGCAGTGTACAGTTCGGGAGCATACAAGTTATCAACGCCAGAAGGAGACCTGTTTGATGAACCCATCAATAGCATGCATCTCAAGAAATATTATGTTTAAATTAGCTATCATCATCCACAAAAAGTCCTGAAGAAATACAAAAACAGCAGTCTAAGAAATACAAAACACATTGAAAAATTCAAAAAAATAAAAAAAAATGTCATAGGGTGAAAACCTGGCAAACAGGCAGTCTATTGACAGAAAAATACAAAAAAATCAAAAAGAATTTAGAAAAATGCAATAAAAATAGATAGTGAAAATCTGGCAAACAGACGCTATCTGTACCTCTCCATCTATTAGTTCCTGTTTTGCACTTTGGCTTTTTAGCTTTCCTTTTTCCGCATCTTTTTCACATCTTAGGGTTATTATCGCATCATCCTGCCGTCATTTACCTAGAGTGATAAAACGTCTTACCATGGCTTGATCATTGTACATATTCCTTTTCGCAAGTTGTGTCAATAAACGGGGCAAACACTCAACTGGGGGCACTTAACTTTCATAGCATGCTAAGACAGCTGAACAATGTCATAAGATCCGATCATGCAAACAAACAACCAACTCACGCAAAACTTTATCCGATCATGAAATACTTTTCAGCAGATATCCTATCATTGTCTATTGGATGATCCAAAAATCTGAATAATGTATGAAATAACAGTATTACACTTTGAACAAAGGTTGCTTGATTTTTGATATCATTACTCTGGAGCACACTCGATGATGTACTGAACTAGAGTGGCAAGGAACGAGAATGATTTTTCTTTGTCTGCTGTCTTGAGGTTAACGGTCAATCTGATGCAAATATGTCACAAGACATGATGAACAAAGCAATATCATCAATGACAGTTCCACATTTGCATCAGAAGGGTGGTTAATCTTTGTCTGTTTATGCAAGAAATGCTCAGGTCATCTTGGTTCAATTATACCTCGATGCTTGTGTTCGCTTGCTATATCAAAAATCATGAAAGTTGTACTCAGGTCATCATTGGCGCTAATTCCCCCTCTGATGCTTGTACATACTTCCAACATTTTAAATGCTCTATGATGATTCAAGAAGGCTTATAACAGGCTCAACAAATTGGTTAATTTCATTTAGTTGCATATTTGTTAGATCATTGTATATATCTGCATATTGGATTCACACCAATGTTTTCAAAGGCTGAATGAAAACATTGACGGTTGTCATGTAGTTTTGAACTCTTTGTGGAGGACATTTGGACATCTCATTCATTCATTATCATTTTATCATTATCATTACCATTCTCATTTCTCCTTCATTCATTTTATCATGTCATTCATTTGTCATTCTCATTTATCATTTCTCATTATCATTTCTCATTCGTTATCATTTATCATGTCTCATTTCATTCATTTATCATTATCATTCATCATTATCATTTATCATTATCATTCATCATTTTTCATTATCATTTATCATTTCTCAGTTATCATTTCATCACCATCATTTATCATTATCATTTTTCTCATTCATTCTCATTTCTCATTCATTCATTTTATCATTATCATTTATCATTATCATTATCATTTATCATTATTATTTCTATTATTAGATCCTTATCTCATATCATTTCATTACCATTGTTTTCATAACATTATCATTTCTTATTCATTCATCATTTCATATCATTGATCATTTCTCAATTACTGTTATCATTACTTTTTTCTTTCATATCTTTATCATTTATAATCCCATTATCGTTTCATCATTTATCATTTGTTATTATTTATCATCATCATCTCATATCATTTCATTACCATTGCATTCATTCATCATTTCATTTATCATCGCATTGCTATTTTCATTACATAAGCATTACCAAACATATCATTTATCTTTTCATCAAGTATCATTATCAGTATCACATTCATTATCTACCATTTCCATATCATAATTTCACGATGCATTTCATACACATACTATTC
The DNA here is from genome assembly GCA_007258455.2 of Sequoia sempervirens. Taxonomy (NCBI): domain Eukaryota; kingdom Viridiplantae; phylum Streptophyta; class Pinopsida; order Cupressales; family Cupressaceae; genus Sequoia; species Sequoia sempervirens. The sequence continues at coordinate 255,033,369 of VDFB02270651.1, read as the reverse complement.
ATTTATCATTTGAAACAAAATTCAAAAACCAAATAACTCATATTTACATTATCACCAATCATTGCATCTACATCCTAGATTATCCATTTGCATCACATCATTAGATCATCCTGCATCATCAGATTAGTCCACAAAAATAATAAAAAACAAGAAAAACATATCAAAATCCATCTCATATCATACATGCATAAAAGTAGCATCCATATCACATCCAAAATGCACAAACATATCATCATCACAAACATCGCCGCTACATATCATCACTCATCAAAATAATACAAATGTCCAATGTCCAATGACACTAAAAGGTTCAAAACATAATACATGAGACATGACCAAAACTCAATATACATGCCCTACATATGTGCAAAATATATCGGTACCAAACAACTAGCTGGTGGATGCCCCTAAAGGAGCTAGTCCGGAAGGAGGTGGCCTACCACTAGTCCCTGCATCAGGATCCCGTCAAGGCCCTGTAACCTCTCTGCCATGTGTCGATGTCCGTGATCGGGTCCTCATCCTGCTATGTGATCGTGGGTAAGGCTCTCAACGCTTAGGAGGACACAACTCCTCATATCGGACTCTGTAGTACTCAACCTCTCTGGCTGCCTCAAATCCCTCTGCAATGGCCTCCCGTAATGAGGTACTCTCTACGGTACCCATGAATCTCTGTGCCACACCCTCGGCCTCCAGTACCCATCGTCTAAGAGCATCTCTCTCCATTACCAACTGTATCACCTGTGAATCTGGGGCGGGTACCTGTGCCTGACCTGAACCTGTTCCTGTGCCTGAGCCTGTATCTGTGTCTGGGCCTGTGAAAGCTGTGCCTATAACAACACTATGACACTTTGAGCCTGAGCTAGCTGGCTCTGTAGCTGTGCCTGCTGTCCCTGAAAAGTCTGCACCTGACCCTATAATGCATCTATCTGTGCCTGCTGAGACGAGGATGACACCCTAATCACTGTCCGTGGTCTACCACCGGATCTGGCTCACTGAAGAATCTGTGCTCTGCCAAGACTATCCAACCTCTACTGCCTCTCCTCATCCCCATCATCTCCCCTATCATCCCCGTCATTCGAGCTGTCCTCGTCCTCATCTCCTCCTCTGCTCTCCTCACCCTCCTCTCCCTCCTCCTCCTCCCCCTCCTCCCCCTCTCCCTCCTCCTCTCCTCCGCCCATCGCCTGCTCTCCACCGGCCACATCCCCCTGTATCCCTACCCCTGGCTGTGGCGCTACCCCAATCGCCCGTGGCTCATCTGGCACTGTAAACCGTGGAAATGGATGCATATGAAAATACTGTGCATAATCATCCGTCACCCTACATTCTGCACCTCTGGCCTGTCAATCCATACCTCGGGCTATAAGGTAGAATACTCTGTGTATGTTGCTTGGTATTGAATGCATGGTCCCCATCCTGGATCACCCTTGCGCCACCCATAATGAGCAACGCCCTGGGGCATCCCCTATGTGAATCCAAACTGTCTCAGGACCCATAATGCTAGAAATATCTCGATAATAAAGGGGGTCCGCCCTATCAGATATCGTGGCCTGCAGACAAATGGCATCTCCAAGTGATCAGTCGCCCATGCCTCACAATCCGTGTAGGGTCTCCATATCACTGCATCAATGTCATCTAATACCCATCGCCAATACTCTACCTTGCCCAACTTTTGCTGGACAATGACACCAGAATATGCATACACATATGGCCTCCCCGTTGGCCTATCTCTCATGCAATGTGGTCTCATGATCGCAATGTGCTCCCACACCCAGATCTGTAGCAGTGTCACTCCACTCGCCAAGCTAGTGGATCCTCTATATACAACCAGATGGAGATCATGATACATGTCGGCCAATACATAGCTCCCCCAGGAAAACCTCTATGGCTGTGTCACCAACCACTCTAGCATCCTACCCCAACCAACTGCGAATCCCTTCAACCGATGGTCCGGTCCAAGGAACCCTTCGATAAATGCAGCCAATATAGCAACTAAGGCTGGATACCTACTAAAATCCTCCCAGTCTATCCAGTAACCACATATGCTCAGATCGCCACATATCCGTCGCAGCGCCTCGTTCCCACCAATCTCCTTGTGGTCATAAACCACAAGGGCACCAACAACTGGGATCCCAAGAATCCTGTACACATCCTCGGGCGTCACACTCATCTCACCAGTCGGCAGGTGAAAAGTGTTATGCTCCGAGTGCCATCTCTCTGCCAAGGCGGTCAACAATCTCCTGTTGGCCTGAATGCCTCGCGGCATCGCCAACAAAGGTCCCAATCCACAATCCGCTATCAACTGTAACTCGGTAGGGGTAAGCTCTCCTATCCGCTCCCAACATAGTGGGAACCGCTCTCTAATCTGGAGGCTTTTGAAAGCCTCCTATTTTGTTTGACCATCACAAAGGACACATTAATCAGACTCATATCATGTGATCTATCTGAATATCAAATTAATTTATTCTATCATCATCTACTATTTGTTTTTTCTTTTCAGGAAAGCAAATTTATCAACACAACAAATCCTTTTCTATTTGTACTTCAATCATGAATGCAAATTTATATCCTCATTTTACTATTTGGTTTCTATCGCAGAAAGAAAATTTATCAACTATCTACTCTTTGTTTTTCAATCGCGAGAAGCAAAGTTATCAACCACAAAATCAATCAATCAATCAAATTACTCTTTGATTGATTCGTCACAAAGTTATCGGCTATCTACTCTTTGTTTTCCATCTTGGAAGAAAAGTTATTAGTTCTCTATCAGATTTTCTATTATATCAGCATGATGGTACTACAATTCATCTATCTATTGACTAAGGAAGCAATTTAAAAACATCATTTTTCATCACACAAGCGTTCTATGAAAAATTTCCTAAATGCGCTATTCTGTTGCCCATATGCGCTAAAACACAAATGCGCTAAAGTTTTCTCATATGCGCTAAACTGTTTCCTCGATGCGCTAAAACTTGGGATGCACTATTCTATCCTACGGATGCGCCACTCTAACTCTCCAAAGCGCAACTTTACCATTTTCACACCTAGCCCTATATGCGCAATTCTGTGCCCTAGATGCGCTACAGGATCAACCTAGCCAATTCTAACCTAGATGCGCTACTCTATCTGTCGAATGCGCTAAAGGATCCATTTTTTGCCTACTCCTATATGCGCTACGAAATTTCCTATATTTGCTACGGAATTTTTTGAATGCGCTAAAACTTTTCTCAGATGCGCTAAACCGTGTGAAAAAAAACTAAATCCGATCCAAAACATTTGTAAAGTTGATCCAAAATGCAAAATTCGAAAACATAAACGGTTGGAATCACTCATCGGTGGTCCATACGCAGCTGGTCTCTGGTATCAGCACGCTCGCTCGAATCTATGCCTGTGCAATGGGATCTCCATCTCACCAAGTCACTATCAGAGCTCACTTTTTACTATAGCAGCAGGGTGAAAATGACACTTCATTTTACCCCTTTTACCTTATAAGGGTCTTTTAGGGTGGGAGTTAATGACATTTTTTATTCTTTTCATATTATTTTTCACAGGGCCATCACAAACATCATCTATCGGGAGCTAAATCACTGTTTCCCTATCATTCTCGATATCATCTTTCGTGATTTACCTCCCGAGGGGGCATCATCAGCATAAAAAATCAGAAACATATCAGGGGCAAAAAAAAAATTATTTTCTTTGAAGCAATGTGTTTCACACATCACTTCAAAGAGGGGCAAAATGTATACACATAAAAATGGTCATGTTAAATACTAATAATTAATTATAAATTTAATTAATTTAATTAATTGTATTGTATTGTTCATTCATCTTATTCTTTCTTCATGATTAAATAAATTTATTTTATTTAATTATTTTCATACGTCCACTTAATTAATTAAATAAATACATTTTATTTATTTAAATTAATTATCATTGTTTGAATTTAAATTAAATCTTTTGATTTAATTAAGTTTAAATATTTCTCTTTCTTCTATTTTTAATTCTTCTTCTAAATTAATTAAATATTTCATTTAATTAATTTCATAAAAGTGGTTTAATTAAATAAACCTTATTTAATTAAATATCTTTTGCTTTCTTTCTAAATCACAATTAGATATTTTATTTAATGTAAAATCTTCTGAAATCTTCTCATATCATAATTAAATATTTTATTTAAATATGAGATCTTCTGCTTTTTTTCAAAAATCTTGATTAAAGCTTTCTTCTTATCACAAAACTTTCTTCTACTTTCAAAAGCTTAATTAAATATTTTATTTAATTAAGAAAAAAGCTGAATCTCCTCCACAAATAAATAATTGAATTTTTAATTCATTATTTATCAGCTTTTAAATCTTTCTTTTATTCTTTTAAAGAAAGATGATTTCTTATCTTCTTATCTTCTTCTCTGTCATAAAAATAGAAAAATCTTGTTTTCAAGTTTTCTTCTATTTTCTCTTTAGTTTCATCCTTCTTCAACCATTCGATCTGTCAGGAATTATCACAACCATCAATCAAGACAGCCAATCAGAATCATTCGAAAAACTCTATAAATACCTGTGTGAATCCAAGCATTGATAATAGGCAATTAATTAGAGTTCATGCATTTAATTCATTTAGTATTCTCATATCATAGCATCATGTTTACTTCAAGCATATTAGTTCAATTCAATATCATAGTTTAATCTTGCATCATGCATCACATTTAAAATCTCATTCTTTAGGAAGACATTTTGTTGAGCCTAGCCTACAAATCTGAGAGCAAAAGCTGGAATCAACAAAAACACTGAAGATAGAGGACAATAGGACGATAATTGAAGCAGAATACTGAGTTTGCATTTATTTACTTTTTATGTTTTGTTTTGATACAATGTCTTATTGGTGTGCTTGAATAGTATTTATTTTAATTCATTATGCATATTATTTTCGATCACACAGTAGGCAATCCAAAGGAATTAGATCCTTCATGGCCCAATGCATTACAGTGGAAATTGAACATCTATGATACTTTGGTAAAAGAGATTTTTGTAGTACTTGAGAAATACCTGGACATGCTAGTGGAGATAAAGGGAAATTGTCATGACTTGAAGGTAGATATAACTGATGAATTTTATGAAAGAATTCTAGACTCAAAGGAGGTTTGTATGAAATTTAGAGAAATATTCAACAAGGAGATGGTTGACCCTACCACCCTGACTAAAGAATCTTTCTCAAAGCTCAGTAGACTACAAGTTTATTTCACTTCCTTTAAAATAGAGGCGAGTAGGAGGTCTAACACATTGAATGAGTATAAAGTAGCTCTAGCCCAAGTAAGAACCGGACTACAAATTATAGCTACTCCAAGGAGAAAAGAATTGCTTGCAATTATTTCCAAGTACAGGGATTACAAAACTAGGATTAAGGCTCGGGAGAAGCAGTTGCAACAAGAAGCTGTCAAAAATATGGAAGATGAAGAAGCTAAAGTGGTGGGAGATGATGCATAATTAATTTTAGTATTTCATGATGCTTTCTTTATTTTGGCTCTTTAAGCTTAAAACTCTTTTAATTATTCGGTGTGGTTACTTTCAAGAAACTATTACCATGACAATTTGTTTATGCCTGAAATATAGATTTGGTTGGTATGCTTAGGATATTTTGGGAAAACTTTGATTTTCTCATTAGAACAAAACTTTGTTATCTGAATATTTTCTATCTATTATTTTGATATAGAAGACAATGGTTGAATTTGTGCATGTGTAATCTTTGAATTATGGCGTATGAATCTATTCTTCTTATGTTGAATTTTCTTCCAATGTTTAATCTATGATTGGGATGATAGATATTTCGATTTGTTGCATCACTATAGTATCATTTATCTATGAATAAGGGTTCTATGGTGATCTTTGATTTCATTCAAATTGTTAAGTATTTTGAGTTTTATTTTATGAAATTGTTGAATACCTTTAAATATTTATGGTAAAAAGCCCCTACCTTTATTTTCTTTTTGGTTAAAAGAAACAGAAGTTAAAGATTATTCCTTGAATATCAAACGAAGGTAGTTGCCACCTTCTAAAATAAGCAGAGAATCAGTTTGTGAATTATATGATTGTCGATTCAACTATGATTACATTTTTCACCTTTGTGCGCGTGAGAATATAGAGTTAGGTGATAAATCTATCAACCAATAGATTTTTGGTGACTCTGCTAGGGATAACTTAGAAAAATAATTATTGTATAATGGGTTTCTCTATGAGTAATAGCAATGGTTCTTCAGAGGCATAATGCTCCTGTCCTTCAGCCTAACGTAGATTAGTTAGTTGGTGATCAAGAAGATATAATTACTACTCTCAGGTTACTTGCTTGGTAGTGGAGAAGAACTGACTATCAATATCACAGAGTTAACGAGGTATTAGAAGAAGATGAGGAACTTGGGGATATTATTAGAGAAAATGCAATGCGCTTTGAGAATGCTCAGGAGATTGTATTCATAGAAAACATACCACCTCCGGCTAGAAGAGTAAGAGCTCCTCCCATACAAGCTCCTAGAAATTAGGTAAACAATAGGAAAAACTCTCCACGAAACCCTCAATAAAAAAAAGTTGGTCACTCCATTGGTCTATCATTTTCTTGTCAAAACTTGGCTTCTAAAAGGTATACTAGGAGTGATAAGAAAAAAGGACTTCTGGATAAATATTTTGAGTTTTTAGAAACTGTTGATTTGTCATCTTTTCCACCCACCCGAAAAGTCAAGTCTATCAAAAGACCATCTTCTCCTCCTCCTCCTAAACCTAGTGTAGTTGGTATTCCAAAAATATCCTACCAAGCACTTCTTTTGTGTGGTACTACCCTTCCTACATAAGAAAATTTTCCTCTAGTAATGGCACAACCAGTCCCATGGGGGGTTGTCATAGGTCCTCTAACCTTTGGAGCCAGTGCACAACTCCATGACTTACCCAAAGGTTCAAGAAAAATCATACCCAAATTCAGTGGGGATGGAAAAGTTTCTCCTGATGAACATATGAAAGCTTTTTTGTCGCCTATTCTATTCTTGCAATACAACATGAGGATGTTGCTATGAGACTCTTTATAGAATCTTTGACAAATGCAACTGCTGATTGGTTTTATTCTCTTCCCAATGGATCTATTAACAATTGGGATACCTTAAGAACAAGATTTGAGAATAGATTTAAGTCTACAAAAAATGATCAAGTCTTGGTTGCTCAATTAGGTTAAATGAAGAAATAAATTCAAGAGTCAATGAGGGATTTTGAGGCTAAGTTTAATAAGTTGTATAACAAAATTAATGCAAACATGAGGCCTGGTGCTAAATTGTTGAAAGCAATGTTCATTAACACTCTTCCACCATATGTGAGCTTCATTATTAAAAGGGAAGGTGCAACTGATTTAGCTACTGCACAAGATAGGGCTATATCAATTAAAGATGATTTGATTATCTCTAGAAAATGGAAAAAAGAATTACAAACTGGTAAGACTTCACCAGTGAATTCTACTGATTTAGTCATTCAAAGATTGGCTAGTGACATTATTTATCTTAAGAGGAAAATGCTAAAGGGTTCCACATAGTCACCTTATCAAGATATTTCTAGGATTTACCAAGGAGCTCCTAACAAGACGCTCTTATTCCTTGCTCCAAATCAAAGGTTGTCAATTGAAGGTCCTTCTTCCTCTAGTAAGGGGAATCATTGTAATTTCCATTTGACTTCATATCATGATGGAGCTACTTGTCCTGAGATGATTAGATTCATGCAAATGCTTTCAACAAATGAATGTACTATTGAACCACATGTGGAGGAACCTAGTCCATCTAATTGTGTTGGCGTGAACTTTCTTGAGTTCGTATCAAAGGCCGAAGCAGGAGAAGATGTATATGTCAGAGATGATGATCCTAATTGTGTTCTTTTCACTAGAGCGCAACATGCCAAAGTTGATTAGGTTGTTGGCTCATCTTCGGCTCCTAAGTACATTTTGACAAGGCAGAAAAAGCAAGAGCAAAATGCTCCCAATAATGTGCAAATTGAGGTATCATGTTCTTCATCTTCTACCCCTCTTTCTTCTAGTTCATTTGACATACTTGAGTCTTGCAAGAATGCCAAGATTAAAATTTCACAAGTTGAATACTTGAGACTCAATCCTTTTGAATTGGATAGGTTATTGAGATATGTTAAACAAGATCCTTCACCATCCCAATGTAATGCCCAAATTTTTGGTAGCAATGAAGTCAATATTGAGAATCATATTTTCTCTAATACCATAGATAAACCTTCAAGTTCACAAAATTCATTCAAGAAATGAGAACCTTTTTATATATCATTATATAATGTTGGTTTTAGGCTAAGCAATTGTATTATTGATTCTGGAGCTTCTGAAAATGTGATGCCTACTAAAATAGCCAAAGCCTTGGGTTTGTCTTATACCTCTTCCCAAGGAAAATGTTATTCCATGGATGGGTTCCCAGTTCCTATTATTGGTCAAATTAAAGATGCTTAAGTAGCCCTAGCTACTTTTCCTAAAAAGAGACTGAGATTAACTATATTGGTTGTTGATATCCCTGCTAGTTATGGCATGCTCTTGAGTAGGAGTTTCTGTAAAGATTTGGGTGGAGAAATTCATATGGATTGGTCTCATGCCTTAATACCTTTAGATGGGAAGAAAATTTGTTTGAATCTTGAACCTAAGGCCAAGTTTACTATCTTAAAGTTTGGTGATCCAAGGGAAGATATTTTATTTGTTGAAACTCGACCGGGAACCTATATGTGCACTTTTGATCAAGGAGAAAATTTAAACTCAATCAACCTTAATTTAGTAAATGAGTTATGGACACTCAAATTCGATGGAAGTTGTGCTAGTGTTGGGTTAGGTGCTGGAGTAGTTTTGATTTCACCTGATGGCTATAAATTTCCCTTTGCTTTCAAATTGAAATTTTCTAATACCAATAATATGGCCGAGAATGAAGCTTTGTTGCTTGGTCTAAGTGTAGCTAAAGAAAAGGGTATCAAACAATTGAGGGTCATGGGAGACGAAAAACTGGTAGTGAAGCAAGTGAGGAAAATGTACACTGTGAAGAATGGCCGACTTATGCATTATAGGAACAGAGTTTGGGATTCTATAGAAGATTTTGATGCTTTTTCAATAGAATCTACCCCTGGGGAGCAGAATGCTAGGGCTGATTCCTTGGCGGTTTCAGCATCATTGCTTTTTTCGCATCTAGATTTTAAATATGACTCCTACAGAATTGAAATTGTGTATATGCCTAGTGTTCCTGACAATGTAAATCATTGGCAGGTGTTCAATAATGATCAACAGATTATTGAGTTTTTAGAAAAATTTGAAGGCTTTGCTCAAATTTAATTTGAAGGTAGCAATGATGAAAACAATGATGTTTTAGTAGGTGACATTGTTGCTCCTGATGGAAAGAAAATTGAAGTTATTCAATTGAAAGGTAATAATATCCCAAAGGGTTTAGTCTCTCTTGAACATCTATTCAATAGATATGATCAATATTTGAAACAAAAAGGAAAAGTCTCTGTTGAAACATCTATTGAGTATGATAAGGTGAATATTGGTACATAAGATGATCCTAAAATAGTGTGCATTGGAAAGTGTTGTTCTCAAGAAGAGGAGAGACTAATATCCCTATTCACAAGGTATAGAGATGTTTTTGCATGGTGTTATATAGATTTGAAGAAGTTCATAAATGGAGAATTTCAGTATAAAATTCCACTGAAACTTGGTGTTACACCTTATAGGAAAAAACAAAAAAATTACAATCCTAAGGTTGCAAAGGCTATTTTCAATGAAATTAAAAAAATTCAAGGCTAGAATTATTTATCCCATCCATCACTCCACTTGGGTGGGAAACATAGTCCCTATTAGAAAGAAGAATGGAGAAATAAGGATATGTGTGGATTTCATAAATTTAAATCAGGCATCCTTTAAAGACAATTATCCTTTACCGATGATGGATCATATTTTGCAAATAGTTGCTAGTTCTGAAATGATGTCCATGCTTGATGGCTTCTCAAGCTATAATCAAGTTGAAGTTGCTCCAGAAGACCAACATAAAACAACATTCACTATGCCTATTGGTGTTTTTGCCTACAATAGAATGTCATTAGGCCATATTAATGCAAGGGCCACTTTTCAAAGAGCCATGGACTTATCTTTTGGCGATCTAAGGAATAAAATTATAGTAATCTATTTGGATGACCTAACAATTTTTTCTAAAAGGAGAGTTGATCACCTACATGATCTAGAAGTGGTATTGCAACACTGTAGAAAAGAAGGTATCTCTTTAAATCCTAAGAAGTTCATCTTCGTTGTAACTGAGGGGAAACTCTTAGGTCATATTGTCTCAAAGGATGGAATCAAAATAGATCAAGAGAGGGTAAAAGAAATCATGAAATTGGGATTACCTGCCAATAAGGATGGTATCAAATCTTTCTTTGGTCAAGTAAATTTTTTGAGAAGGTTTGTTCCTAATTTTGTTCAGCTGACAAAGCCTATTTCAGATATGATGAAGGACCACCCAGTGTTTAAATGGAGCAATGAAGGAAAACAATCTTTTTTGTACATTAAAACTACAATTGCAAATGCTCCTACTTTAGTTTATCCTAATTTTACTAAATATTTCATTATATATAGCTATGCCTCTGAGCACACCTTGTCAGCCATCTTGCTACAAAAAATTGAGCAAGGTATAGAAGCTCCTATCTCTTTTATGAGTACTCCTCTAAAAGAGCATGAGCTTAAGTATTCTCCTCTTGAAAAACATGTGTATGTTGTTGTGAAGGCACTCAAAATTTTTAGATTTTATATTCTCCATTCTCATACTACTACTTTTGTTCCTGAAACTGTTGTGAAAAGTATTCTTACTTAGAAAGACATTGGTTGCAATAAAAGAGGGTCTTGGATAGCTCAAATCCAAGAATATGATTTAGATATTAAACCCACTAATATAGTAAGGGGAAAGGGACTAGCCAAAATGATCATTGAAAGTAAACCAATTGAAGAAGAAGAGTTATCATTAGTACTATTTACAAGCACAACTGATGATTGGTTTTCTGATCTTTTATTATCTAACCTGTGGTGATTTCCCATCACATTTATCATCATAAGAAAAAAGGAATTTCAAACTTAAAGGAAACAAGTATGTTCCCTGGGAAGGGAATTTGTATAAAAAAGGTGTAGATGGGACTTTCTTGAGGTGTGTTGATAAGGAACAATAGAAGAGGTTGTTGGAAGTGTTTCATAGTGAAGCATGTGGTGGACATTTTTCTGCTTCTATAATAGCCTTCAAAATTCTACGTCATAGATTTTATTGGCTAGGTATGTTCAAAGACGCTTATAATTGGGTATCAAAATGTGAAAAGTGTTTAAAATTTACTGGCAGACCACAACTTGTTGCCTTACCTTTGAAACCCGTGGTAATTGATGAGCCCTTTCAACAATGGGGGCTAGATTTTATTGGGCCAATCAATCAGATTTCTAGTGTAGGACACACACACATACTGACTGCTACAGATTATTTCACCAAATGGGTGGAGGCTATTCCAGTGAAACATACCACCATTGAGCTCTTGTATAAATTTCTAAAGGAGAATATTTTGGTAAGGTTTGGAGTACCTAAGAAAATTGTCACTGATAATGCTAGTTTTTTTTCTTTTATTGAAATCACTCTTTTCTACTATGATTATGGCATTAGGCTTGCTTATTCATCTGATTATTATCCTCAAGGAAATGGGCAGGCTGAGTCAAGTAATAAGAATTTAACCTCCATTATCAAGATGTTGGTCAATGAAAATCAAAGATGATGGCATAAAAAGGTTATATGATGCTCTATGGGATGATAGAGTTACTTATAAAAGAGCCATTGAAATATTCCCATTTCAACTAGTATACGATATCAATAGCACCTTGCCTACGCCATTAGAGATTTTAGCACTTTTAATTTGTAGAAGACTATAGAAGATGAGCAATTTTAGACCGCTTTAAAAAAGTGAATTATGTATTTGAACAAGCTAGAGGAAGAAAGGGAGGTTGTGGTAGATAGGATTACCAAACATCAGCAACTAGTAAAAAGGGTTTTTGATAAAAATGGTAAACAAAGGGACTTTGTAGCTAGTGATTCAGTTCTTCTCTGGGACAGAAGGAGGGAGGTAAAAGGAGCACATAAAAGGTTTGATTCTCTCTGGAGAGGACCTTTCTTGATCAAAGAGCTTGTTTGTGATCATGCTTATCATTTAGCTAATCCTGATGGTATTGTTCTACCTCTTGCCTATAATGGGAAAGATTTGAAACTTCTTGAATAATTGTTCCATCAAGTCCTCCCTTGTACATAGTTTTTATTTATTTTGTTCGGTTTTGGCTTCTTCTTTTTTTTTACTCTATTGCCCAATGAATAAGGCTTTATACCATGTTTCTAGATTCTTTGTGTCCTATCAATCCTAGTCCCCATTCAGAGCCAATGGTACCTATAGGTATATTATGTATCATATCCCTTCAAATTTTGTCTTCCTTAATCTTCAATATTTTATTTTTTGCCTAAGTCTAAATCTTTTTCCTTCATTCTAGTATCAGTCTTGAGTTCCTCTAAAGTCCCTAACCAATTGTAGAGAATTTTATGAATTTTGAAACCTAAGTTAGTGCTATGTATTTTTAACATAGTCATCAGGTTTCTGGTTTTCCTAACTTCCCGACAACCTTGTTGTGCAATTTTCGCACACACGCCCCACCAGAGGCGGGGACCCTCTTTTTTTTTTCTTTTGCATATGTACCCCTTGGCTTGGTTGAATTTTTGTTTTTCTCTTCTTGGGAGGTTATTTTGGGATTAAGTCTAAACAGGGTTTGATGAGGATAATATTTTTGAGGCTTTAAGGGAAATTTTCTTGTCTTGGAATTTGAAAATGGGGATTTTGAAGTGAATTTTCAATGTTATATGTAAATATTTTTTGTACCCGTAGATAGAGGATGAAAAATTAGGTAGGGTTGCTTTTTGAACTTTTCAAAAATTCCTTCTAGAAAAAAAGTTATGAGGTTTAGGGGATTTCGACCCTACAGGGAATCCAGGAAATTCCATCCCTGAAGGATTTTCCCAAAAATTCCTTGACCCACTCAAAATCCGAGACCCCTCAAAAACCCGAAATTTTCTAAAAATGTTTTTTTTTTCCCGAAATGCAATTTTTTCCAAAAATGGAATTTTTTTCCTTGAAATTTTAATATGTTTCAGAAAATGAAATTCTTGAGATGGATTTTTAACATGTGAGCTACTAATGATGATATATGTTTTTCAGGATTAAATAAATCAAAAGGGGGACTTGCATATGGATTCGTGCCAGAAAGGGAAATATGGAAGAGTTCAATTCAAATTTTAAAAGTGGGGCCTGCATAAGAATCTGTGCCCAAACTATCTACAGCTGGAAGGAGTTTCTGGAAGACATGTGAAGCTGATTTTATCATCCAATCAGAATTTTCATTAATGATAGGCTGGCATAATATTGTTTTCTCATTGTTCCATGATGTAACTACTTTTATGCAATTGGATGATGATGTACCATGAGCTCCCAAATTAAATGTAACTGTTGGATGCTTCTAGAGGTGTAATTGTGCCATTGGATTGATTTAATCCTGGCCTTTGATTCAAAATGTAATTTTCTATAAAAGGCCAGTGCCTTCTCATTTGTAAGGGGTGAGACTAGGTTAGAAGAGCTGATTAGAAGCCAGAATTGGCTAAGTTAGGAGTTAGATTCTGCAAGATAGTAGCTGTAGGAGAGGAAAGAGACTGGAAATTGTTATGTAATGTTGGAGAAGTTAATGCAATTGGATTGTTGATTTGGGAAGCTTTGTGTTACACTTTGACAGTTTATGGTTTCTTGTTCTCAATTCTCAACATTATATGTTAGATTTCAATTCTTTTGCAATAATGGTAAAATGTTAATGATGTTGATCGATCTACGGTCCATACTTTTAGCAATTTTTTGATTATAATTTGCTGTGTAAAGTTAGTTTGGGCCTTATTTTGTGCTAAGTTCAATTGTGGATGCTTGTTTACATTGCGCCAATTATTGGGTATGTGGATGAATATTCATAGTCTGAAAATATTCAGTTTCCTTAGAAGATTGCACCATTTCTGCAGAGATTGGTTTTTGGAGATATGTCCATTTGCAGCATTCATCATTATTGTGATTGATCTTAGGGGTTAGTTTAGAGTTGAATCTCTCTTAACCCTTATCTCTTTTGTTGTTTATTTTGAATCTGGGTTAGTTTTAGGATTAAAAGCATTGCCATATTGTTACATCTGATGAAAGTACACTTCCAACATTGTTCATTTGTAAGGCCCCTTGTGATTACCAACATTTTCACATTTATCATTGAGTTGTTTATGAATTGTCAAGACCTGACATTAGAGACCTTGGGGTTATCTCTTAAGGCTTGTTGATAGAGATTTACCTTTCAAGAGAGATAGGATTCCCATATTCTATCTAAGTTGTTGTTGTGTAGAAAACACCATCAACAAGCCCAACTTGTCCTTTAAGTGTTGTCAAGTGAATTAGTTTATTGTGAAGTTAGGGAGTCGAAGGTTTTCATAACATCGTAACTCCCGACTTTAGGTTGTAAAGTTCCAGTTTTCTACGACAAGGTAATATGTTGTGCAACTACATGTTTCAAGGCACTGCCAATGCATTTAATGAGGCATGTGGTACAACCTATAGATGTCTTATCAAGGATTTTTGTAAGGCACACAAATCTTAGGGTTTGCTTTATCAAGGATTTGAATAAAGCACCATATTAATTCATCACCAAATGCACGTCCTATCATTTGCACAACTTAAGGTGGTGAAAATTTATTCAAGCTTGCAATAGCACCTCTATCATCTACAATTATTTCTTTAGGTGTGCAAGTTTCTTTCTGTGTATGTGAGCTCATGCAGTCTGGAATCAAAAACTGTTGGATCGACATGAGAGACACAGAGCTAGGATCTTTTAAGTTGGAAGAATTCTGGGAGCGGCCGGAAAGTGATAAGAGGACTACTATTGATGTGAAATTATTAGAAAGTGGATTAGCTCATGTTGAGGGTTTTCTAGAAGCCATTCTCAATGCAGAATCAATAGGTTCATGTGCAAGAAGATACATTCCCGAGAAATAGGAAATCAAGGTCGTAGATGGGACTGTTGTTGCTAGAATTTCCCCTAGAACTATTTCTCACAGACTAAAGATTCCTAAGAGAGCTCCCATGAAGGATATGTGTGTCACAAAAACTGGTGAATTCTTCAAAGTCAATGAAATTTGGTGCAAGAATTCTATGGCCAAAGGGCGGTTGAAATATAAAAAAAAAGAGGTAAGTCACACCTACCCGCTAAACTCAAAAAAATGCATTTTAAAGGAGAAATTGTAGATGTTATTGCTCTGTTGCATTGCATTGTTGGGAATGCACAAATTGAGTCCTTTGAGGACTAGATGTGTCAATTTATTTTGGATTTCTATGATGAAAACATATACATTAATTGGTTCAAGATAATTTGCTTCCATTTAAATGAACAATTGGTCAATTTTTAGAAAGCAGCGACTTTTCATCTGTGTTCTTTCCCAACATATGTTATATCTAGTTAGAAGTCATTTTGGTTAGGATTGAAACCACAGATACCCCCAAATTTTGGCATGCCTGTGTCTAAATGCTATCTACATTTTACTAAGCAGGGCGAAATGAGAGATTTTTCCCTTATTAATGATGCATTTTTAATGGAAGTTGTAAGGAAATTAGATGGGAATCTTGAAGTGCATTTTTCTGCTGAATTAATGCCTCTGGTGTCAGAATTTGGAATTTTTTATATTCAATTTGATAGATTTTCCTATTTGAGGATAGGTGGTTTTGAAAAAGCCCCACTGAAATTACCCAGATATCCTGAAGATTTGCTAGTGTTCTTGGAAGTTTGTAGACAAATGGTTGTTGTGGATGTGAAATACTTGAATATGGGGAAACAGGGGTATCCTTTCTCATTAACAACTCCATATTTCACATGAAAAAGTAATCAAATAGCCAAATGTGGTGAAAGCCTTTTCAAAGAATATAATCTCCAACATTTATTCATGAGGACTAATTTTGACAAGGGTTTTGTTAAGCGGAATTTATATGGAGTAAATTCATATCAACATCAGCGTGCTATTGAGGACTTCTGGGAGGATTGCATTGATGAAAATGAAGTCCTGAAAAGAGATTACATGAGATTAACCCTTGAACATACAGGATTTTGGTATACCTTTCAAGATTCTAGAGGGCACAGTTGATGATTCGGTGTTCATTGACCCTAAATATAAGAATTTGTCTCATAAGTCACATCCCAAGGTTGACTGGAATGAAAATGAAGTTTTGGATATGAACATATGGGTTTCTTAAGTCATGAAAAGAACTCAGGATTGGCTAGAAGGAAAATGGTGACAAGTGGCAGGTTCTACTTAGGAACCAAATTCCTCTCAAAAAAATGAACAATGTTCTTCTTAGAAATTGCAATTGGCATATCCTTAGGGAGAATGGTTACAAGATCTTCCAATGAAAATTCATAGTCTGGAGGTGATGGAGAGAAACTAGAAGAGGTAGTTAAGCTAAAATATGTGTGTGAGCAAGACAATTCATCCACTCCTACTCCTAAAAAGAAGGTTAGTCAAACAAAACCTGTGTCTGAGGATCCAGATGCTATTTTTGAGTATATGTTGAGGATAATATTTTCCTGGTGAGACTAGAGAAATCGATCTAGAGAATAATAATTTTTCTATGATTGAAACTTCTCCAATATGGTTGAGGAAATCAATAGAGAAGAAGAGGAAATACACTCCTACAACAAAAGTTGGAGTAGATTTCTAGGAAATACACTCATAGCCCAATGCATTACAATGGAAATTGAACATCTATGATACTTTGGTAAAAGAGATTTTTGTAGTACTTGAGAAATGCCTAGACATGCTAGTGGAGATAAAGGGAAGTTTTCATGACTTAAACATAGAGATAACTGATGAATTTGATGAAAGAATTCTAGACTCAAAGGAGGTTTGTCTGAAATTTAGAGAAATATTCAACAAGTAGATGGTTGACCATGCAACCATGACTAAAGATTCTTTCTCAAAGCTCCGTAGACTGCAGGTTTATCTCACTTCATTTAAAACAAAGGTGAGTAGGAGGTCTAACACATTGAATGAGTTTGAAGTAGCTCTAGCCCAAGTAAGAACCGAACTACAAATTACTGCTACTTCAAGGAGAAAATAATTGCTTGCAATTATTTCCAAGTACAAGGATTACAAAACCAGGATGAAAGCACAGGAGAAGCAGTTCTAACAAGAAGTCGAAAACTTGGAAGATGAAGAAGCTGAAGCAGTGGGAGATTATGCATAATTAATTTTAGTATTTCATCATGCTTTCTTTATTTTGGCTCTTTAAACTTAAAACTCTTTTAATCATTCAGTGTGGGTATTACTTTCAGGAAACTATTACCATGACAATTTTTTTATGCTTTAAATATGGATTTGGCTGCTATGCTTAGGATATTTTGGGAAAACTTTGATTTTCTCATTAGAAAAAAACTTTGTTATCTAAATATTTTCTATCTATTATTTTGATATAGAAGACAATGGTGGAATTTGTGCATGCGTAATCTTTGAATTATGGTTTATGAATCTGTTCTTCTTATGTTGAATGTTCTGCCAGTGTTTAATCTATGATTGGGAAGATAGATATTTTTATTTGTTGCATCACTATAGTATCATTTATATGTGAATAAGGGTTTTGTGGTGATCTTTGATTTCATTCAAATTGTGAAGTATTTTGAGTTTTATTTTATGAAAATGTTGAATACCTTTAAAGATTTCTGGTTAGAAGCCCCTACCTTTATTTTCTTTCTAGTTAAAAGCAACAAAAGTTAAAGATTATTATTTGAATATCAAACGAGTGTAGTTGCCACCTTCTAAAATAAGTAGAGAATCGGTTTGTGAATTATATGATTGTTGATTCAACTATGGTTACATTTGTCACCTTTGTGGGTGTGAGAATATAGAGTTAGGTGATAAATTTTTCAACCAACAGATTTTTGGTGACTTTGTTGGGGATAACTTATAAAATAATTATTGTATAATGGGTTGCTCTATGAATAATAGCAACAGTTCTTTAAAGGTGTAATTGTCTTATCCTTTAGCCTAATGTAGATTGGTTAGTTGGTGATAAAGAAGATATAATTACTGGTCTCAGGTTACTTGCTTGGGAGTGGAGAAGAACCAACTATCAGTATCAAAGAGTTAATGAGGTATTAGAAGAATAGGAGGAACTTGGGGATATTATTAGAGAAAATGAAATACACTTTAAGAATGCTCAGGAGATTGTCTTCATAGAAAACATACCACCTTTTGCTAAAAGAGTAAGATTTCCTTTTGTATAGGCTCCTAGAAATCAAGTAAACAATAGGAAAAACCCTCCACGAAACCCTCAATAAACAAAAGTTGGTGACTCTGTTGGTCTATCATTTTCTTGTCTAAACCTTGCTTCTAATAGGTATACTAGGAGTGATAAGAAAAAGGGACTTGTGGATAAAGATTTTGAGTTTTTAGAAACTGTTGATTTTTCATATTTTTCACCCACTCAAAAAGTCAATTCTATCAATAGACCATCTTCTCCTCGTCCTCATAAACCTAGTGTAGTTGGTATTCCAAAAATATCATGCCAAGAACTTCTTTTGTGTGGTACTACCCTTCCTCCACAAGAAAATTTTCCTCTAGTAATGGCACAACCAATCCCATGGGGGACTATCATAGGTCCTTTAACCTTTGGAGCTGGTGCACAACTCCATGACTTACCCAAAGGTTCAGGAAAGATCATACCCAAATTCAGTGGGGATGTAAAAGTTTCTCCTGATGAACATATGAAAGCTCTCTTTGTCACCTCTTCTATTCTTGCAATAAAACATGAGGATGTTGCTATGAGACTCTTTGCAGAATCTTTGATAGATGCAGCTATTGATTGGTTTTATTCTCTTCCCAATGGATCTATTAACAATTGGGATACCTTAAGAACAAGATTTGAGAAAAGATTGAAGTCTCCAGAAGACGATCAAGTCTTGGTTGCTCAATTAGGTTCAATGAAGAAAGAAATTCATGAGTCAATGAGGGATTTTGTGGCTAAGTTTAATAAGTTGTATAACAAAATTACTGCAAACATGAGGCATGGTGTTGAATTGCTGAAAGCAATATTCATTAACACTCTTCCACCAGATGTGAGCTTCATTATTAAAAGGGAAGGTGCAGCTGATTTCACTGCTACAGAAGATAGGGTTGTATAAATTAAAGATGATCTGATTATCTCTAGAAAATGGAAAAAGAATTAGAAATAGGTAAGCATTCACCAGTGAATTCTACTGATCTAGTCATTCAAAGATTGGCTAATGACATTATTGCTCTTAAGAGGAAAATTCCAATCAGTTCCACACAGACATCTTATCAAGATATTTCCAGGAATTACCAGGGAGCTCCTGATATGATGCTCTTATTGCCTGCTCCAAATCAAAGGCTGGCAATTGAAGGTCCTTCTTCCTCTAGTAATGGGAATCATTGTAATTTCCATTTGACTTTAGATCATGATGGAGCTACTTGTCTTGAGATGATTATATTCATGCAAATGCTTTCAACAAATGAACATAGTGTTGAACCATATGTGGAGGAACCTAATTCGTCTAATGATGTTGGCGTGACCTTTTTTGAGTTTGTATCAGAGGTTGAAGCAAGAGAAGATGTATATGTTAGAGCCGATGATCTTCATTGTGTTGTTTTCACTAGAGCACAACATGCCAAAGCTAATTAGGTTGCTCGCTCGTCTTCAACCCCTAAGTACATTTTGACAAGGTAGAAAAAGCAAGAGGAAAATGCTCCCAATAATGTGCAAACTGAGGTACCATCTTCTTCATCTTCTACCCCTCTTTCTTTCAATTCATTTGACATAGTTGAGTCTTGCAAGAATGCCAAGATTCAAATTTCACAATCTAAATACTTGATACTCAATCCTTTTGAATTGGATAGGTTAGTGAGATATGTTAAACAAGAGCCTTCACCGTTCCAATGTAATGCCCAATTTTTTTGTAGCAGTGAAGTCAATCTTGAGAATCATATTTGATCTAATACCATAGATAAACCTTCAAGTTCACAAAATTCATTCAAGAAACTAGAACCTTTTTATATATCATTATATATTGTTGGTTTTAGGCTGAGTTATTATATTATTGATTATGGTGCTTCTAAAAATGTGATGCCTGCTCAAATAGCCAAAGCCCTAGGTTTGTCTTATACCTCTTCCCAAGGAAAATTTTATTCCATGGATGGGTCCCCAGATCATATTATTGGTCAAATTAAAGATGCTCAAGTAGCCCTCACTACTTTTCCTAAAAAGAGGCTGAAATTAACTATATTGGTTGTTGATATCCCTGCTAGTTATGGCATGCTCTTGAGTAGGAGTTTTTGTAAACATTTGGGTGGAGAAATTCAGATGGATTGGTCTCATGCCTTAATGCCTTTGGATGGGAAGAAAATTCATTTGAATCCTAAACCTAAGGCCAAGTTTATTGTCTTAAAGTCTGGTGATTCAAGGGAAGATATTTTATTTGTTGAAACTGGAACAAGAACCTATATGTGTACTTTTGATCAAGGGGAAAGTTTAAACTCTATCAGCCCTGATTTAGTAAATGAGTTATGGACACTCGAATTCGATGGAAGTTGTGCTAATGTTGGGTCAGGTGCTGGAGTAGTTTTTATTTCAATTGATGGCTATAAATTTCCCTTTTTCTTTCAAATTGGATTTTTCTAATACCAATAATACGGTCGGGTATGAAGCTTTGTTGTTGGGTCTAAGTGTAGCTAGAGAAAAAGGTATCAAACAATTGAGGTTCGTCGGAGACACATAACTAGTAATGAAGTAAGTGAGGAAAATATACACTGTGAAGAATGGATGACTTAAGCATTCTAGGAACAAATTTTGGGATTGTATAGAAGATTTTGATGCTTTTTCAATAGAATATGTCCCCAGGGAGCAAAATGCTAGGGCTGATTCCTTGGCAGTTTCAACATCATTTATTTTTCTGCATCTAGATTTTAAAGATGAGTCCTACAGAATTGAAATTATGTATAGGCCTAGTGTTCCTGACAATGTAAATCATTGGTAGGTGTTCAATAATGATCAACAGATTATTGAGTTTTAAGAAAAAGTTGAAGGCTTTGCTCACATTTATTTTGAAGGTAGCAATGATGAAAACAATGATGTTTTAGAAGGTGACATTGTTGCTCCTAATGGAAAGAAAAATGAAGTTATTCAATTGAAAGGTAATAAGATCCCAAAGTGTTTAGTCTCTCTTGAACATATGTTCAATAGACATGACCAATATTTGAAACAAAAAGGAAAAGTCTCTATTGAAACATTTGTTGAGTATGATAAGGTGAATATTGGTACATAAGATGATCCTAAAATAGTGTGCATTGGAAAGTGTTGTTCTCAAGAAGAGGAGAGACTAATCTCCCTATTCACAAGGTACAATGATGTTTTTACATGGCGTTATGTAGATTTGAAGAAGTTCAAAAATGGAGAATTTCAGCATAAAATTCCACTGAAACCTGGTGCTACGCCTTATAGGAAAAAACAATGGACTTACAATCCTAAGGTTGTAGAGGCTATTTTCAATGAACTTGAAAAAATGCTTAAGGCTAGAATTATTTATCCCACCCATCACTCCACTTGGGTGGCCAATATAGTCCCTGTTAGAAAGAAGAATGGAGAAATAAGGATATATGTGGATTTCATAAATTTAAATCAGGCATCCTTAAAAGAAAATTATCCTTTACCGGTGATGGATCATATTCTGCAAACAGTTACTGGTTCTTAAATGATGTCCACGCTTCATGGCTTCTCAGGCTATAATCAAGTTGAAGTTTCTCTAGAAGACCAACATAAAATGGCATTCACTACGCCTATTGAAGTTTTTTCCTACAATAGAATGCCATTTGGTCATATTAATTTAGTGGCCACTTTTCAAAGGGACATAGACTTATCTTTTGGTGATCTGAGGAATAAAATTATAGTAATCTATTTGGATGACCTAACAGATTTTTCTAAAAGGAGAGCTGATCACCTACATGATCTGGAAGTGGTATTGGAGTGCTACAAAAAATAAGTTATCTCTTTAAATCCTAGGAAGTCCATCTTCACTGTAACTGAGGCAAAACTCTTAGGTCATATTTTCTCAAAGGATGGAATCAAAATAGATCCAGAGAGGATAAAAGAAATCATGCAATTGGGATTACCTACCAATAAAGATGGTATCAAATCTTTCTTTGGTCAAGTGAACTTTTTGAGAAGGTTTGTGTATAATTTTTCTTAGATAACAAAGCCTATTTCTAATATGATGAAGGACCACCCAGTGTTTAAATGGAGCAAGGAAGGAAAACAATTTTTTTTGGATATTAAAACTACAATTGAAAATGCTCCTACTTTAGTTTGTCCTGATTTTACTAAAGATTTTATTATATATAGCTATGCCTCTGAGCACACCTTGCCAGCCATCTTTCTACAAAAAAATGAGCAAGGTCTAAAAGCTCCTATCTCTTTTATGAGTACTCTAAAAAAGTGTGTGCTTAAGTATTTTCCTCCTAAAAAACATGCCTATACTATTGTGAAGGCACTCAAGAGTTTTAGATTTTATATTCTTCATTCTCATACTACTACTTTTGTTCCTGAAACTGCTATGAAAGTATTCTTACTTAGCAAGACATTGGTTGCAATAAAAGAGGGTCTTGGATAGCTCAAATCCAAGAATATGATTTAGATATTAAACCCACTAATCTAGGAAGGGGAAAGGAACTGGCCAAAATGATCGTTGAAATTAAACTAGTTGAAGAAGAAGAGTTACCATTAGTACTATTTACAAGCACAACTAATGATTGGTTTTCTAATCTCTTATTATCTAACCTATGGTGATTGCCCATAACATTTATCATCTTAAGAAAAAAGGAATTTAAAACTTAAAGAAAACAAGTATGTTCTCTAGGAAGGGAAATTGTATAAAAAAGGTGTAGATGGAACTTTCTTGAGGTGTGTTGATAAAGAATAGCAAAAGAATTTATTGAAAGTCTTTCATAGTGAAGCATGTGGTGGACATTTTTTTGCTTCTGTAACAGCCTTCAAAATTCTACGTCATAGATTTAATTAGCCAAGTATGTTCAAAGACGATTATAATTGGGTATCAAAATATGAAAAGTGTTTAAAATTCACTGGCAGACCACAGCTTGTTGCCTTACCTTTGAAACCTGTGGTAATTGATGAGCCCTTTCAACAATGGGGGCTAGATTTTATTGGTCCAATCAATCAAATTTCTAGTGCAGGACACACACACATACTAATTGATATGGATTATTTCACCAAATGGGTGGAGGCTATTCCAGTGAAACATACTACCACTGAGGTGGTGTGTAAATTTCTGAAGGAGAATATTTCGGTAAGGTTTGGAGTACCCAAGAAAATTGTAACTGATAATGCTAGCTTTTTTATCTTTTGCTGAAATCACTCTTTTTTGCTATGATTATGGCATTAGTCTCACTCATTCATCTGATTATTATCCTCAAGGAAATGGGCAGGTTGAGTCAAGTAATAAGAATTTATTCTCCATCATCAAGATGTTGGTCGATGAAAATCAAAGACGATGGCATAAAAAGTTATATGATGCTCTATGGGCTGACATAGTTACTTATAAAAGAGCCATCAGGATATCCCCATTTCAATTAGTATACGGTATCGATAGCACCTTGCCTAAACCATTGGAGATTTCAGCACTTAATTTGTAGAAGACTATAGAAGTTGAGAAATTTTAGACCGCTTTGGAAAAGTGAATTATGTATTTTAACAAGCTAGAGAAAGAAAGGGAGGTTGTGGTAGATAGGATTACCAAACATCAGCAGATGGTAAAAATAATTTTTGATAAAAGGGCTAAACAAAGGGACTTTGCAGTTGGTGATTCAGTTCTTCTCTGGGACAGAAGGAGGGAGGTAAAAGGAGCACATAAAAATTTTGATTCTCTCTGGGGAGGACCTTTCCTGATCAAAGAGCTTGTTGGTGATCATGCTTATCATTTGTCTAATCCTAATAGTATTGTTCTACCTCTTGCCTATAATGGGAAAGATTTGAAACTTCTTGAATAATTTTTCCATCAAGTCCTCCCTTGTACATAGTTGTATTTGTTTTGTTTGGTTTTGACTCTATTGCCTAATGAATAAGGCTTTATGCCATGTTTCTAGATTCTTTGTGTCCTATCTATCCTGGTCCCCATTCAGAGCCAATTTTTTCCTATAGGTATATTATGTATCACATCCCTTCAAATTTTGTCTTCCTCAATCTTTAATCTTTTATTTTTCGCCTAAGTCTAAAGTTTTTGCCTTCATTCTAGTATTGGTTGCAAGTTCCTCTAAATTCCCTAACCTCTTGTCACGCATATTATGAGTTTTGAAACCTAGGTTGGTGGCACTATGTGTTTTTAACTTTGTTGTTGGGTTTCTATTTTTCCTAACTTCCTGAAAACCCAACTTGTCGTTTAAGTGGCATCAAGTGAATCAGTTTACTGTGAAGTCAGGGAGTTGGAGTTTTTCATAACTTCGTAACTCCTGACTTTAGGTTGTATAGTTCTAGTTTTCCATGACAAGGCAATATGTTGTGCACCCACATGTTTTAGGGTGCCTCCAATGCATTTAATGAGGCATATGGTACAACTTGGAGATTTTTTATCAAGGAATTTTGTAAGGTACGCAAATCTTAGGGATCACTTTACCAAGGATTTAAATAAAGCTCCATATTAATTCATCACCAAAAGCGCGTCCTATCATTTGCACAACTTAAGGTGGTGAAAATTTATTTGGTCAAACTTGCAATAGAACCTCTATCATCTATAATTATTTCTTCAGGCGTACAAGTGTTTTTCTATGTATTGTGAGCTCATGCAGTCTAGAATCAAAAACCACTAGCTTGGCATGAGAGACACAGAGCTGGGATCTTTTAAGTTGGAAGAATTCTGGGAGCACCTGGAAAGTGATAAGAGGATTGGCATTGATTTTAAATTATTATAAAGTGGATTAGCTCGTGCCGGGGGTTTTCCAAAAGCCATTCTCAATGCAGACTGAATAGGTGCATGTGCAAGAAGATACATTCCCAAGAAATAGGAAATCAAGGCCATAGACGTGACTGTTGTTGCTAGAATTTCCCCTAAAACTATTTATCATGCACTACGGATTCCTGAGAGAGCTCCCATGAAGGATATGTTTATCGCAATAGCTCATGAATTCTTCAAAGTCAATGAAAGTTGGTGCAATAATTCTATGGCCAAAGGGTGGTTGAAATCAGAAAAAAGAGGTAAGTCACAGCTACACGCTAAACTCAAAAGAATGCATTTTAAAGGAGAAATTACAGATGTTATTGCTCTGTTGCATCAAATTGTTGTGAATGCACAAATTGAGTCCTTCGAGGAATGGATGTGTCAATTTATTTTGGATGTCTGTGATGGAACGTATACATTAATTGGGCAAGGATAATTTTCTTCCATTTAAATGAACAATTGGTCAATTTTCAAAAAGCAACTACTTTTCATCTTTGTTCTTGCTTAACGTACGTTATAGCTAGTCAGAGGTCATTCTAGCCAAGATTAAAACCATAGATGCCTCCAACTTCTAGCACACCTTTGTATAGGTGCTACCCATAGTTTACTAAGCAGGTCGTAATGGGAGATTTTTCCCTTGTTAATGATGCATTTATTATGGAAGTTATAAGGAAATTAGATGGGAATCTTGAAGTGCATTTTTCTACTGAATCAATGTCTCTAGTGTCAGAATTTGGAAGTTTTTATATTTAGTTTGATAGATATTCCTATTTGAGGATAGGTGGTTTTGAAAAAGGCCCACTGAAATTACCCAGATATCCTAAAGATTTCCTAGTGTTCTTGGAAGTTTATAGACAAATGGATGTTCTGAATGTGAAATACTTGAATATGGGAAAATGGGGGTATCCTTTCCAATTGACAACTCCATCTACCACATGTCAAAGTAATCAAATGGCCAAATGTGTTAAAGGCCTTCTTAAAGAATATAATCTCCAACATTTATTCATGAGGGCTAATTTTGACAGCAAGGGTTTTGTTAAGCAAAATTTATATGGAGGAAATTCATATCAATATCAGTACACTATTGAGGACTTCTAGGAGGATTGCATTGATGAAAATGAAGTCCTAAAATGAGATTACATGAGATTAACCCTTGAACAGATATAGGATTTCGGTCTACCTTTCAAGATTTCGAAGGGCACAGTTGATGATTCGGTGGTCATTGACCCTGAATATGAGAATTTTTCTGATAAGTTACATCCCAAGGTTGACTGGAATGAAAATGGTGTTTTGGATATGAACATATGGGTTTCCCCAATCATGAAGAGAACTTAGGATTGGCTAGAAGGAAAATGGCGACAAGTGGCAAGTTCTACTCAGGAAACAAAGTCTTCTCAGAAAAATGAACAAGGTTCTTCTTAGAAAATTATAGTTGTCATATCCTCAGGGAGAATGGCTACAAGATATACCATTGCAAATTCACAATCTAGAGGTGATGGAGAGAAACCAGAAGAGGTAGTTAAGCTAAAATATGTGTGTGAGCAAGATAGTCCATCCACTCCTACTCCTAAAAAGGTTAGTCAAACAAAACCTGTGTCTAAGGATCCAAATGCTATTTTTCAGCATATTGTTGAGTATAATACTTTCCCTCCATTTTCTAAGGTGCTCTCTTCCCTAGTGGAAAACATACCTATTACTCCTGGTGAGACTAGAGAAATTTCTCTAGAGAATAAGAATTCTACTTTGATTGAAACATCTCCAGTATGGTTGAGGAAAGCAGTAGAGAAAAAGAGGAAATACACTCCTACAACAATAGTTGGAGTAGATACAGTTACAAAGCTACTCCAAACTTCTTCAAGACCAAAGAAAGCTTAGAAGATATCAAGGATATTGACTAATCCTAATTCTAGTAATTAGGTGTTGGAAATTATTGATCCCATAAAAGATCTAAATCAAAATGAGATAACAGTAATTGATTATAAGGTCACACATGTTGATATGGGACCCCAGACACTTGAAGGAGATATATATCATGTTGACTATTAATCAATGCTTTGATCAAGTGAGTAAAAGAATAAAGGAAGGAAAAAGTAGCATTGAAGTCCTAGGTTTTGTATTTGAAGAACTTTATTTCTTCTATAGTACCTTCCTCTATATCCGGTGAAGCCTCAAGTTCTTAAGCAAGAATGATTGATGAGTCCAAAATGCAATTAATTAGAAAGAATCTAAGTTATTCTAAAAATGTTAGTGAATGGATTGATGATATGCTCGAAGAAACTATCCTCTTTATCAGTAATTCTATACTTTTCTACACTCAAATGGTTGACAAAAGGAAGGAGTTGATGGCAAAACTATGGAAAATCCAAAAAGACCAGACTAGTCTCTATATGCTCTCATAGGAGATTAAAGAATTAATTTCCATGAATCGTATGAAACTGATCAATGAACAAATTATAGGCAATCCAAAGGAATTAGATCCTTCATGGCCCAATGCATTATTCTGGAAATTGAACATCTATGATACTTTGGTAAAAGAGATTTATGTAGTACTTGATAAATACCTAGAAATGCTAGTGGAGATAAAGGGAAATTTTCATTACTTGAAGGTAGAGATGACTGATGAATTTGATGAAAGAATTCTAGACTCAAAGGAGGATTTTCTAAAATTTAGAGAAATATTCAACAATGAGATGGTTGACCCCGCCACCATGACTAAAGAATCTTTCTCAAAGCTTAGTAGACTGCAGGTTTATCTCAATTCCTTTAAAAACAAAGGCAAGTAGGAGGTCTAACACATTGAATGAGTCTAAAGCAACTCTAGCCCAAATAAGAACTTAATTGCAAATTACTGCGACTCCAGGGAGCAAAGAATTACTTGCAATTATTTCCAAGTACAAGGATTACAAAACCAGGATGAAGGCATGGGAGAAGCAGTTGCAACAAGAAGTTGTCAAAAATTTGGAAGATGAAGAAGCTGAAGTGGCAAGAGATGATGCATAATTAATTTTATTATTTCATGATGCTTTCTTTATTTTGACTCTTTAAGCTTAAAACTCTTTTAATTACTCGGTGTGTTTACTTTCAAGAAACTGTTGCCATGACAATTTGTTTATGCTTTAAATATGGATTCGGCTGGTATGCTTAGGATGTTTTGGGAAAACTTTAATTTTCTCATTGGAACAAAACTTTGTTATCTGAATATTTTCTATCTATTATTTTGATATATAGAAGACAATGGTGGAATTTGTGCATGTGTAATCTTTGAATTATGGTGTATGAATTTGTTCTTCTTATGTTGAATGTTCTTCTATTGTTTAATATATGATTGGGATGATAGATATTTTGATTTGTTGCATCACTATAGTATCATTTATCTCTGAATAAGGGTTATGTGGTGATATTCGATTTCATTCAAATTGTGAAGTATTTTTAGTTTTATTTTATGAAATTGTTGAATACCTTTAAATCTTTCTAGTTAAAAGCTCCTACCTTTATTTTCTTTCTGGTTAAAAGCAACACAAGTTAAAGATTATTCCTTGAATATCAAACGAAGGTAGATTCCACCTTCTAAAATAAGCAAAGAATTGGTATGTGAATTATATGATTGTTGATTCAACTATGGTTACATTTGTCACCTTTGTGGACGTGAGAATATAGAGTTAGGTAATAAATTTGTAGACCAACAAACCCCTCCATACATTTCCTTGTACCTACCTTTCTTTTATGTAAGGGGATTAGCCTCTAAAAGATAGATACTCACAAAGTAACTGACACAAAATTAGTGGGAATGGATTATGACCATCCCATACTGGTCTCATTTGCAACCCCTATCCTCACAACGAAATTCCTTAGTGCATCTACTCCCCTATACATCCTATCAAGGATCCCTCCTGCATTGAATGTGCTTTCTTTTCCTATATTGTAATATTTCAAAATAAAATGGTTGACAATCTTACTTAATAGCTAGTAAACCCTCTTAGCATATTGTGAAAACTTATAACGGAAATTACCAATACAGATACATTAGTGAACAAAACAAACCTAGCTAAATGAAAGGGGATGCAAAGATATGGCTAAACATAGAAATATAAATTTACCATATAAGTAATTTTGAGCATCAAATTAGTAAGATAAAAGTGTCTTGTGCCATGTACTACAAATTATAAGAAGATGGAGTAATACCTAGGCTACATTGTGTACTATTTAGAAAAAAAATTTACATATGCAAAGTGAGTAGATATTGACAAGAGTGAGAAGCAAAGTGAACATTGTTAAAGAAAATGAAGTATGTATGGGTGTATTGATTTTGTGTTATAGTGTGGTGGATTTCCTCAATTATATTTTGTTGTGGCATGTAAATAAAACAAGAAAATGTGGTGTGCTCCAAGTATGAGATGCAAGGTATCCAACTTGGGATAAGAGTGGATGGATGTCAAGAATGATCCCCTATATATACCCTTTGTGATTGTCTTTTGTATAAGCTAGCTAGTTGTAAAATAACGTAAACATGTTATGTGGGGATGTGTGTCTACTAAATGAAATTTGATGTCTTCCCTTATGTAAATATTGTTCTTATGTTGAATGTGTACCCCTAGCATATGGATTTCCTATGGGATTGAGAACCTACTATTGTAAATAAGGGTTGAGAGAGAAGAAGACCTCCAATGGGAGCTCTATTTTTTCTCTTGGATGTTGTCCCTATTCTACTCCCCCACACAATAGAACCACAATCATTGTTTCATAGTTCAAACCTACTCCTTTATATTTATAAGGTATGGATAGATGATGGAATTCTATGGACCATAGTGTTGATGATTCTAATCCCACTTGTGAATGCAAATATTGGATACTTTGGTGATATGGATTAATGAGAACCATGATATTTTATACATATATGTGGTTAGAGACCACCATGATACAACATGCTATTATATTTGTGGTTTGATACCATCATTCCCTCCTCCCCTTAGGTGGCTCAAACAAGCCACATAGTAGATTTAATGTGCAATTTATTGTAAGTGTACTTAATTTCTGTTTTATGCCAACAGTGTTAAACATTTCTTTAAATTTCTTGGGCTAGTTAGCCATTTAAAATTGACAATGGTCTCTTTTTCCTTAGAGACTTCTTTAGTTTTAGGTTTAATTAAATTGTTGTATTTATACTTCTTTTGACTCTATTTTTATTTTACATTTCCTTTTTATGAGACTTTTATTTGGATTTTGGGGTTAAAATTGTACATTGATGAACTTCATTTCAGGTATTTTCCATGTTTGTGACTATTGGAATAAGTGTTGTAATGTGAAATTTATAAATTACAAAGGAACACATAGGTAAAGTGAAATACAACATGAAAAACATGAATCATACACGACAAAGACATGCAACATGACTGATGCAGAGCAAGGGTTCAAATCAACCAATCAACACAATTTCAACTGATTTCAACAAGTATTTAACCTCCAAAACCTTAATAGGGTGAATCTTCATACAATCTCACACTTTTCCTTGACACATTTTTTGCAATATTTTTCATTTTGCAACTTTGAACTCCACTATGCCTAATACAATAAGAAAATGGTCTAACAAGACCTTATTTAGATGATAACACCTAAAACCCATTACATAGCCAAAATTGACAAACTTGAAAATTGGACTCCTAAGGTTCCCCTACACCAAACTCCTAGCCAAAAGAAATTCCAAGCCCTCCTAGATTAAGGATAATAACAGATCTTCATCACTGATTGCTTGTGCTTGTAGTATTCTCTCTTCTTCCCTTTTTCTTCTTGAAAGCATGTAGTCTTCATCTTCACCTTTGGCTTTAGTTGGTCTATGCCAACTTGTCTCCACTTTGTCTTGTCTCTTTGAATCTACTCCTTCATGGTATGACGTGTTACAATCTATGTTTCAACTCTTTTTCCTTCTTCTTCCATCTGCTACATCTTGACCATTATTTTGTTCCTCATCAAAAGTGTTATCACAAGGAAGTGATATATTATCTCTACAATACCATCATGCATCTTCAAATCATTTTATGTCTTCATAAGGGATTCATCATTTCCCTCCAAAATCTAATCCTTACCTCTATTGCAATGTCATCTTCATGTTTGGGAATGGCTACAACCTCTATCTTCCTTTCTGTCTCTTCATATTCTTCTTCTTGTTTGGCTTGCTCCTCTCCTACCTCTATCAAAGGTTCTATCATCTTCATTTATGATTCTAATGCCTTCATGTGTCTTCTTTTTTGTATCATCCTTTGAATAGGCCATACAACTCTTTTCTTCTTAATTGTCAAATGCCAACTAAGTGCTCTTTTGATCAACTTCTCCATCTCATATTTGTGCCTTTTTATCATCTCTTCCATAGCTTGCCTTATTTCTCTTATCTCTTTCTCAACCTCTATTTGCCTCATATTTTCCTCTTTCCTCTTCCTCACTTTTTCTTCTTGCTTCTTCCTTTGTGAACCCTCAGCCTACTGGTACCTTCTCTAAAAATCCATCTTCTCTTCAAGAAAGTCCCTTTAACCTTGCTTCCTCTTGACTTTGCCTCACCTAGGTCTCTTCTCTTTTCCTCTACCTACTCTTTTGGCAACCAGTTCTCTCTTCAACTTGCATAAACACAAACACACAAAAACCAAACTATCTTTGCCTAGACCTTCTAAGCTTTGATACCAATTGATGCAGAGAAGGGGTTAAAATCAACCAATCAACACAACTTCAACTAATTTCAGCAAGTCTTTAACCTCCAAAACCCTAACAGGGTGCATCTTCCTACATTCTCACACTTTTCCTTGACACTTTTTTACAAGATTTTTCATTTTGCAACTTTGAACCCCACTATGCTTAATACAATAAGAAAATGGTCTAATAAGACATTATTTAGATGAAAACACCTAAAACTCACCTAAACCCATTACATAACCAAAATTGACAAACTCAAAAATTGGACTCCTAAGGTGCCCCTGTACCAATGACATAATGCAAACATAAACATGAAATGGAAAACAAAACACAATGCAAACATAGATAACAACCATAAAACATATAATAATGACAAAAAAAAAACACAAGGTTATTACTAAAATGATTTGAGTTAGTAAGGTAAAGATACCTCAATCTTAAATTTGTCTCAAATACCAAATGTCATCTCTTGAATATGATGTTAGACAAGACAGTGTGTTGTGCATGTTTTTCACACACGCCCTATTCAAACTGAGGACCCCCTTTTATTTTGCTCCAATATGGTTTCTTTTGCTCCAAATGGGTCATTTTTTCCCCTGAACCATTTTGTGTGCCCCTATCCCTAAGCCTAAGTTGGTCACATTCCTTTAAGAAATCAAACACCCCTAACCAAATTCACCTATCTAAATTTCACTGTCTTTTGCCTTTCCAAAAATTTTGTTGTGGGTTTCTGTGTGCGGGTTGCTGGCTATAGGTTTCTATGTGTGGAATGCCATTTTTTTACGGCATTGGATCCTACGATTTCCACATTTCGAATCTCCACATTTCAAAAGAGGGGTACAAACTTTAATTTTTTAACATATAGGGCCCATAAAATGAATGTTTTCACATGCCCAAGGAGGTTTGAGTCAAATTTGCAAATTGCTTAGATGTTGCAGAAATTTCATTGTGGGTTTCCATGTGCAAGTTACTGGCTGTAGGTTTTTGTCTGCGAGTTTCCATCCACGAAAGTCCATTTGTGAAATGTCATTGCAAACGGCACCGGACCCTCCGGCTTCCACATCCCATATTTCTGCATTTTTTAAAATGAGTTAAATCTTAAGGGAACATGTCTTGGCATTCTTTCTATCCCATTTTCCCATGTGCTAAAATTGAAAATCTCAAATTTAATAGGTTTTGTGACATTGCAAAAATTTAGTTGTGGGTTTTCGTGTGCGGGTTGCTAGTTGTGGGTTTCCATGTGTGGGTCATTGTCTGCAAGTTGTTGTTTGTAGGTTGTTGGCTGTGGGTTTTCGTGTGTGTCTTATCATCCACAGGGATCCACATGTAGGACTTCATCTACCTTTTGCTACTACTTAATAGCTGAACATCAATGTCCTTCCCATTGGTTACACCCGCACTCCTTGCACCCATATGAGCAAAAGAGGTTCGTTTTGATAAAGGGAAGACAATTGAAGGAGCCCCATCACTTATTTTCACATGTGCCAAGTTACCTCGACCTAGATTTACCTTGTGATCATACCATGTGGAAATTTCCATGCAAGTGGCTGCCTGCAAACTTCCCCCTTCCCTATGTCATTCCTTGATGGCTTTCTTCATAATGGCTTCTGCCTAGGGGAAACCTGCACCCCCAGGGCTGCATCCTTGCAAATTTCCAAAATGAGCTTCAGATGGTAAAATAGAATGAATATTATGATCTTTTGAGAATCTATGAATGCATCTAACCTTGAATTTAAAGGATTTAACTGGTATTTTCCACTTCTATATATGAAAGCACTTACTACATCTCCTGGGTGCAGGATTTATGGAACCGGTTGTAGGTCCATCGAAGAAGCCCGTAGGAAAGGATGATAAAGGAAAGAAGCTTGAAAGATCCCCTAGAGGAAAATAGAAAAATGATGTATGCATAAATGATGATTAGCTTGTCAAGGAGGATCCAAGGATCCACTTACATATGGATGTATTCCGAGGGAATTAATGTCAAAATCCACAAAGGTGACCTCAAAGAGGAACAAGGAAATAGGGTTTGTTCTATCTTCCACCAAATGATTATGAGTGTTAAGGAGTTGTCCACTAGGATTAGGAGCATCATATATGCTTCTCAGTGACACACATTAGTAACAGGACCCGCTTGATTAGCTAAAAAGATGTTGCAAACATATCAAATGAAGGGAAAACTTCAATAGTTTTTAGCTGCAGCAAAGAAGGTAGCTAGAGGAAAAAATAGCTACAGTAGCTACAAGACAAAATAAACTACAAGACAAAATAGGGAAGAGGACAAAATATTCTATTTTAAATTGTGAAATATTGGGGGTGTGTGAAACCCTAAGCTGTATCGAATCAAGGCCACACATTGTAATTAAATCCTAGCCATTCATTTTCCTTTTTTAAAAACTATAAATAGGGGTTTGCTCCTCATTTGTAAGTGGGTGGTGAATTTTTGTAAGAGGCATTTTGCAGCAATAGAAGGAAGCATTTTATTATTTTGGGTGTTTTCTTTGATCTTGTTCATTTTGCATGCATGATTCAACCTCCATGTTCATTTTAGTTTGTTATTTTCTTGAATGGCTATAATGGTGGTTGCAGTTGTAGTATTTGATGGACTTATAGCCCATACTTTTGGAATTTTTTGATGACAAACTACTATGCAAAGTTATCCTGGGCTTGTTTACTTGTTGCACTTTAGTTCAATTGTATGTTCATGAAGTGAATGCACAATCTAAAAATCTGCAAAGGCCCCTTGAAGATTGCACTAGTTTTTTGTAGCTGTAGGTTTCTCTTGGTCAAGAAAAACTCAATTTTATAGGAGTCTGTCTACTGGAGCATCCTCCATTGTTATGGCTCTTCATAGCTTAGAGTTAGAAATTTCTCTCAACCCTTTTCTCTTTTACTATTTCTTTTAACTCTCTATTAGAGTAGGATTCCAAGCATCACAAAAATGCTAAATATGATGAACATAGTGAGTTTTAGCTTGTTGTTTTGAGTGGGGAGCCACTGTTCATTCACTTCTAGCACTTTGAAACTCTATTTTCAAACCCAAATTCCCATGCTTTTTGAACCATAAAGGCCTCCTTGTGATTATCAAGAAATCACATCAACCAATTGAATTATTCCAAGCATTGTCATGACCTGACACCCAAGATACCTTGGGGTGATTTTTTGAAACTCAAATGCATATTTTCACCTTTCAAGAGAGGCATTGAACTTGTGCACTGCCTATGTTGAGAAGTACAAAAAAACTCATCAATAGAATTGGCGCTAGAAGGAGGGAATGATTGAGCATGAGGCTACAAAGTTGGAGGTTGGAAGCACTTTCAAGTGAAATCTGAGATAGATAGATCTCATCAAATGTTGGAATTTTAAAATCAGAAAATTTGAAGATAAAGTAGCATTTGAGCTAAGATGGAGCAGAAATTGCAAGTCAACATTACTCAACTTCAGGAATATATAGGAGATTGAAGAGCCCATTGCAACACTTTACATTAGTAGAAAAATGCAACATTCATGACACTCACAGACATAATGAGATGGAATTTTTAACATTCTTTGGAAGAATTGAAATGGTTTTGCAAGGAGAGATCCCCTTTTGGGAAATATATCAACCCTTAGCTCTTGCAGATCCAGAAGAAGAAGTTGTTAACATGGTAGCCAAGGCATTCGAGGAACTGATCTAAGAACAACTGAATAACAAGGATAGACTAAGACTAGAGGAAGTACTGATGTCTAGGTGATGCAGGGTCCATAATGCACCCCATTCAAAATTCGCATGCCCTTCATATACAAACATCATTTCCCAAGCTAGGAGTTGTTTGAAGCAGATTGGGAAAATGGAGCAGCGAACTCCCAATGAAGAACAGTCATCCACTCAAGTAGAAAATTAGTTAGTAGTTGTAAGGCTATACATAGAAGATGAGTCAGAAGAATTTACAACAATACATGCTGGGATGACCAACATAGATGTTGAAAGTCAAAAGGATGAGGCTAAAAGCCTTGTGGAAGTAAAAAATAATGATGAAGGCTCAATTGAAAGGGGATTAGAATACCTCTCCTCAATGGATAAAGGCAATTAGGCCTTTGAAAAGGAAGATCTAGAGGAGTGGGAACAAATACAAGAAGAGGCAGTCCACCATCAAGCTTCCTTCCCAATTGATGACGAAGATCTAATATTGGGGAGATACAATGAACTCATCTTGAGGCTCATGAGGGATTGGTCAGAGCTGAGATACCAGATAGATTTAGAGGTTTTTCTACTATCAGGTTGGTGTAGGCTCCATGATTCTACGCATTTAGAGTTCACATGTGAGATATGTCAAGAGGCCATCAAGTAGGTTAAAGAACAAGTGCAACAACCAATTGCACAACCTCCTGTAGTTGTTTCAAGAATTGATCCAAAAGTCCAAGAAACAGAATCAAGTGACAACTTAGTTGAAAGTAGCTCACATGAGGATCTTGGGGCAGCAACGGAAGGAGAACTATTCAGTCTCGAACCTCTAGATGATGAAGAAAATCAAATGGGAGAGTTACCTGTCAACCATCACGAATCCTCCCCTCTTGTAGAGAACTTATACACGATTGATGACAGACTTTATGGGGGATTCTCATAGGGAAATTGCATGTCATATTCCAATCCCCTTGATGTGTCGGTGTCGCTTGCTAATTTCTTCCCACTTGGAATTGTGCCATAGAGGTATAGCGACATTGAAGAGGAGTACATTTCAGAAGATGGTAGTGCCATGGCTATATCACCTGAGCCTCTAGATGATGAAGCATTAGAGCTCCTAGATTGGGAAAGGAATTCCATTTCCATCTATAGCGAGGATGAACAAGAAGAAACAAGTAAATATTTTGATGCGCCACATGAACTGCAAAGAGAAGAATGCCAAGGTGGAGAGGTATTGGAGGCTACCCACAAAGATGAAATACCTTTCCAACTACAGGCTACAATGGGGAGTCTTTCTGCCTTGTATATTGTTGATCCTCCCACACAATCTAGGAAATGCAATAGGATAGATTCATCCATATCATGTTTTTATGACATGAACCATAAACAAATTGAGATTGGCATGAGGGAAATAAAATGGGACAACACACTACCTTTTGAGGAAAGCAATCAAGTGGACACAAGGACTATGGGTGATCAGCATGATAGCATGTACCTCCTTAAGGAACAACCGATAGTGGTTGTGGATCCCACTAGTAGCTTGGAAGAGGTGTTTGTCAATTCATTTT
The DNA here is from genome assembly GCA_007258455.2 of Sequoia sempervirens. Classification (NCBI taxonomy): domain Eukaryota; kingdom Viridiplantae; phylum Streptophyta; class Pinopsida; order Cupressales; family Cupressaceae; genus Sequoia; species Sequoia sempervirens. Next base: position 254,996,319 of record VDFB02270651.1, on the reverse strand, counting down.
CTCAACCTTATGCAACTCTAGAGGTCTATAATGTGAGTGAGATGTTGCACCACCCATTGCACCTACCCAAGGCTGCCAATGCAATGACCAATGATGTCATGCATGATTTGAACCATCAAATATTGTTCCCTTTGCAGGATGATATCCAGGTTTTATCTTTCCTTTCTCCTATGAATACTCGTAGTTGCATTATTTGCATGTTTCTTATTCTCCCTAAGTTGTACTTAAGGGGGGTGTTGGTGTAATTAAATATTTGATTACACTTTATTAAGTTTACTTAGGTCGTAATTAGGTTTTACCTTTAGGGTTTTGTATATTGCTTTATAAAAGAAAGTCATCTCATGTAATTATTTATTCTCAATAATATTATTTCCACATCTTTTGCAATTTGCTCTTGCATCTTTATTTTTATCCTTGTAGAAGGCTAATCTAGGTTTTGTAGGTGATCTTGGTTTTATGGAGTTTATTCGAAACTCTAACAAATATTGTAGATAGCATGTAGAGGATAACTTAATACATCTTCATAATTTTGGCATGATTGATCATAATGGCTTCTTGCACATAATTCTTCCTTCTTATTGATGTCTTACAAACTTGAACTTGACTGATAAAAGTGTTATAATAATGCTACTAATTCTTCCCTTGAATTTCCTTAATTGATTTTAGGATCTTCAATTTGCTGAAAAGATTTTCTAGGTCTCATTAGGATTTCAAATGATAAAAAGAATAGTATTTATATGCAATTTTCTAATATCTAGAAAATAAAATGTCGATAGCCAACAAATAAAATTAAAATTTTAAATAATAAAATATCGAGATTGACATATCCAAATGGAACCAAAATGGGTTGGTCATGGGCGTGGGGCATCCTAGACCAGACCCATCCTTTTCAGGGCCTAAAGTGTCGGGGGTAAATATTAAATTCTTGCTTTCATTTCCCATTTTTTGAAGATATTTATAAAAGGGTAATTAAATGAATAATTAGGTCCAAACACATAGGTGAGAGGTAAACCTATTGTGAAATTATCAAGGGTGATAATTTTTTATGCTACAACTATAACCATACATATACACGTCAAATATTCTTAGGCAATATAAACTTGTATCTTCTATTTTATCATACCCTATTACATATGTTGTACACTATCTTATTTTATATCTTATCCATATATAGATGCATGTACTTTAACTTATGCATGTGCACATTCTACTATTAGGAAGTACCAAAAATCATTTTATATTGATGCAACCTACTTCTAGTAGACTATTATAACCTCTAGTTTGTCTTGTTCTATAGGAGGGCTATCTTATAATAGTCAATTTTTTATTCCCTTGTGATTTTTCATTATAAACCTCCATTAGGGATCCCTTTTCACTTTTCAACCTAATAGAGATAGATCTTGTTGGGATCTTAGGAAGGATTGGAGAAACTAAATTAATCAATTACAATTGAATTGAATAATCATGCTTGAGATCCCAACAATTGGTATTAGAGCAATGTTGTTTGATAATTTGGTAGAAAAGTCTCATGGTTGAGTGAGAGAAATGTCTAAAGAAGGGAAATTAAAGATCAATAATTTTAGTAGCCAAAATTATATGTTATGGAAAATGCAAATAGAGGATTACTTGTATCAGAGATATTTATGCTAGCCATTACAGGGAAAAGCAAAGAAACTGTCAGCAATAACAAAAGAAGAAAGGGAAATTTTGGATAGAAAGGCACTAGGAAGTATTAAATTGTGCTTAGCACCATATGTGGCATTTAATATATCTAAAGTGAAGAAAATGGATGATTTGATGCAAAAATTATAAAATTTATATGAAAAGCCCTCAACTTTGAATACATTATTCTTGATGAATCAATTATTTAATATGAAAATGGTTGAAAGAGGTTCTTGTTGACGACAATGTCACTCGCAACAATAGTTCAGATAAAATCCTCACAGGAAAACCAAAAATAACCTATCTTTACTTGAAATACTAAACTAGGGCAACCTAAGGTATCTGTGTTATAGGAAGAGGTTGACTTAGCTTAATCCCAAGGCTCTAGTAGTAAGGTCTTGACCATACTAGGTTCACTCTAGGGTATGAAGTGATATTGTTGTTAATCTCAAGGGGTCTATGGTTAATTTCAATTTCATTTGGAATCATAAGCATTTGGTACCAAATTTCCAGTTCAATCATAAAATAATATCATGAAATTGAAATATTTACAATAGTATTTCATGAACATCAACAATTTTGCTATCACTTAAGTAGATTTAGCTTTAAGCATTCAACAATTTCATACAAAATGAAATATTTTCAATAAATTTCCATCCATTCATCTATTTTTAATTAAACATCTAATATAAAATAAAGCATAAAAATACTAAAAATTAAAATTTCTCCTAGTTATTCTCCACGCATGCTCCAAGAGTTAATCAAATCAAAGAAAACTGCTTTATACTTCACCAGATTGCTTCACAGCTACATATAAAATGGTGTGAGTTTTTAAAGAAGGGATTTTTAGTTTGGACATCGAGTAAGTTATGCATGGACCCTTAAACGGTGCAACACGTAGCCTTGTTCAGCTTAACTAACAAAACCAGCTACTGTGTGGTCGATTTTGTGAGCGTTAAATATGTAAAATAAATAAATCAATCACACCAATAAGACATTATATCAAAAATAGAATATTAAAGTAATAAAGATTGCAAACTCAGTATCTTGTTATCGATGTTGTCCTATCGTCCTCTATCTTCAGTATTTTCATTGATTCCAGTTGGCTCTCAGATTTTATGCTAGGCTCAATAAACAGTCCTCCTAAAGAACAAGATTGGATATGAAATGCGTGTAATTGCTAATGCTAAAACATGATTTGCTGAAAATAAAATACTATTGATGATGCTATGAATAATAAAACTAGAATGCTAGAATGCTAGAATGCAATTAATCTCTAACTACTCTGATATGTGTTGTGTAACCCTTGCTTGGATTGGTTGGGCTATTTATAGAGTTTTTGAAAGCTTTTGATTGGCTGATATGATCAACGATTGTGAAAATTCTTGGAAGATTGAACGATTGAGAGTGGATAAGACTGAAGAAAAAATAGAAGAAAGCAGAAAGTAGAAAGCAAGATTTGTTTTCTTTTTCTGTAAAAGAGGTAAGATAAGATGAAGATGATTTGTAAAAATCATCTTTTTATGAGATTATGGGAAGATTTTGAAGAAGATAAATAATGAATTATTGAATTCAATTATTTATTTATGGGTGACACAGAGATTCTTCTTAAAATAGAATATTTACCCTAGATTTGAAGAATAATGGAAGATTTCATAATTAAATAAGATATTTAATTATGATTTTGAAAAGATATGGAGGATATTTAATTAAATAAAGATATTTAATTAAAATTTTTGAGAAGTTGTATGAAATTAATTAAATGAGATATTTAATTAGAAAGAAATAATTAAATTTAATTAAATAAAAAAGACTTAATTAAATTCAAAAGTGATAATTAATTAAAATAAATAAAGTGTATTTATTTAATTAATCAAGTGGACATATGAATATGAAATAATCAAATAAAAGTTGATTTATTTAATTATGACAAAAGAATAAAATGAATGAACAATATAATTAAATTAATTAAATTTAATTATATGTAGAAGACTTTAATTAAATAATAAATATTTAATTAAATGCCAGGATTAATTAGATATGACCAATTTTATGTACATTTTGCCCCTCTTTGAAGTAATGTGTGAAATGCATTGCTTCAAAGAAAATATTCCTACTTTCGCAATTTGTTGTGTTTGACTATGCCCCTTTTTTGAAAAATATGCCCCTGATCTGATTTTGATATGTTTCTGATCGAAAGACGCTGCTAGTGTTAATGATGCCCCCTCGAGAGGTAAATCACTGATGATGATATGAGTCGTTGATACTATTTGATTTTATGAGGAAGGTTTGACGTTGATGTGAATTCAGTGATTTAGCTTGTGAAAAATGATGTATAGAGATGCCCCAGTGTGAAAATAAAGTCAACTTTTGATAAAAAGATAAAAATGTCACAAAACTTACCTTTGGTTGACCTTTAAAAGGTAAAAAGGTAGAAAAGGACGTCATTTGCACTTTTTGACTTTTTGAATCCTATAGCTCTAACAGTGACCTAGCGACATGGAGATTCCATATCACCATCACAAATTCAAGCGATCTCGCCGATACCAGAGGCCAGCTACGTATAGACCACCGGTGAGCTAATCTAACCACTTGTGCTTTCAAATTTTTCTATTTTGAGTAATATTTGCCATGTTTTTCCATGGATTTAGGTTTAACAATTCTATTTTAGCACATTTAGAAAACTTTTAGCGCTTTCGATAACTATTTGAGCACTTTCGATGAAAAGAGTAGCGCATATAGGATAGATTTAGCATAGGTAGCATAGAAACCAGTTTAGCACATTCGATAAAAAGGGGAGCGCATATAGGATGCCATAGAAAAATTTGGGGTTTTAGCGCATCTAGGAAAAACAGTAGCGCATATAGGGTTATTGCGCATCTAGGAAATGAAGTAGCGCTTAGGTTTAGAGTTTTAGCGCTTAGAGGAAAATAGCGCATATGGGAACTATTTGAGCACATCCCGGGCAAAGAATGGTGCATCCGAGTTTTAGCGCATCTAGGATATAGAATAGCGCATATGAGTTTTAGCGCATATAGACCACAGATTAGCGCATCTGGTGAAAAAAATAGAATGTGTGATTTGATGAAAGTGATATGAAAATGATGATGTATATTGCTTCCTTAGTCAATAGATAGAAAAATTGTCTTGTCATCATGTTGATCTGATAAAGAATTGATAACTTTGTTTCCAAAATAGAAATCAAAGAGTAGATAGTTGATAACTTTGTTTCCTTTGTACGAAAAAAAAGAGAGTAGATGATTGATAGGACTTCTGATAAATTTTCTTCCTGCAATAGAAAATAAGTAGTAGGTGATTGATTGAAAAAATATTTGCACTCATGATTAAAATACAAATAAGATGATGTTTTGATTGTTGTTAAATTTTCATTCTTAAGAAAGAAAACAAATAGTAATTGATGATAGAACAGATTGATGTGATATTCAGATAGGTAGTTGGTGTATTGATTACTTGAAATGAGTCACCTAGGTAGAACACTTGATATGGGTCACCAATATGGGTCACTGATATGGATCATAGAGGTATGAGTCAGATTGATTTTTCCTGATTAAGATTGAATCATTGATATGATGTTGATTGACTGTTTTGTGTTACCCAAAAATATGAGGTTTTCAAAAACCTCCAGATTAGGGAGCGTCACTCGGTGGGATGGGATAGGATAGCTGAGTTGACACTAGATGAGGTAGCCTTGATAGGGACATGTGGATTGAGATCCTTGTTGGCCATGCCACCGATTCGGGTCAACAAGGGACTGTTGATCGCATTGGTAGAGAGGTGGCATTCGGAGCACAACACATTTCATTTGCCAACTGGTGAGGTGATTGTGACTCCAAAGGATGTCTACAGGATTCTTGGTATTCTCGTGGTTGGTGCCCTTGTGTTCTATGATCACAAGGAGCTCGGTGGTACAAATGCACTGAGGAGAGTCTATGGCAATGCACACATAGCAGGGTACTGGGTGCCATGGGACGATTTCAGAGGATATCCAGCCTTGCCTGCAGTGTTAGGTGCATTCATTGGAGGTCTCCTTTTTCTGGATCGCTAGTCAAAGGGACTATTAGTGGGATGGAGGAGGATCTTGGAGTAGATGCTGGTACAACCTCAGAGATATGCCTAGGGGAGTTGCATGTTAGCTCACTTATATCATGATTTATATCAGGTGGTATACAGGGGTGTATCTAGTTTGTCGTGCAGCGTGACACTACTGTAGATCTGGGCATGGGAGCATCTTGTGGTGATGAGACCAGCATGCCCCAGAGTGAGGCCACTAGGTAGGCCTTATGTATATGCATATTCTATGTTCCTTGTCGAGCCTAAGCTAGGCAAGGTGGATTACTAGAGATGGTGTTGATGCAGGAGCATCCAGTGGTGTAAGGGCAATCTTGCATCACCCAAAAATAGTTAAATTTCAAGTTTCTCAGTTTTTAGATGTTTTTATATTTTTGGATACCCTTTTCATCATAATGAAATTCCCAATTTACGGTTTTTCATTTCGGTTTCTGGGTTGAAAGATATTGCAGTTTTAGTTTCTCAGATTTGCACCTAAAAATCTTCCGAGTGGGATTTGAGGCACTTAGAGCTTCCGGAATGGCCCCAAAACTTGTTGAAATTGGCATAGAGGATTTTAAGCGCATTCTTGACTTTGAGACATTTCCAACGGTTCGAATGGTTCGTGAATCAAAGTCCTGGATCAAAAGTTATGACCCCGCGAAGTTGGCGCACTTTCTAGAAGATACCATTGCAAATGCTCTTTTAAAATTTGAACTTCATGTTGTAAATTTTCGGCGCCAAACCGCCTAAACTCAAATTGAATGTTGTTTTGGCTCCAAACAAATGAGGATCTCTATTTATGGGCGGGTTTTCTAATTTTTGGGTAACTTTTGGGGGACAAGCTCGCATATTGCAAAAGGGTTATTCTGTAGCTTTCTGTAGCTTGCATGTGTTGTAGAACTTGGGGATTTGAGATCCTCTGCATGTAAGAAGTTCCATTTTCTGAATAATAAAATTATTCTCTAGTTTGTGGGTTATTTTCTGTGTCTCGGGTTTGCGCCTTCATCAAGT